>JAPUBX010002135.1:0-37453 GCA_028672205.1 Proteocephalus fallax | reverse complement strand
ACTCAGTATGAACGTCAATAACGGAAAGATTGCAAACGTGGCGTTATAATCTGGGTGTGTTGTTTCCGCCTTCGTAGCCGACACGGTCATCTCTTCATGATGCAAACATTGCTGTCCATTGCGCAGACTGGTCGCAATGTAAGAGAATGGGAAGGGTGATGTGTTAGCTGTTTACTGTGCAATAAATGATTAACCGGATTTGGTCAGTACAGTCATTAATCTGAGACTGGCCCCTCTTCTGGGTCGTTCTAATAGCGATACCAGTTGTGGTTTGGCTGTACACCCGCGAATTATCCTGGGCCAGCACATAGGCTAATGACAGTAGCGGCCGATATGAACCTCTCCCGGGAGTTTGAAAACTATGGAATCGAATCCCAAATTTTTCTCCTCCCCCTATACCGATACCCACGCGCAATTGTAACCAACAGGGAACGCCTAAATCAGCAATTTCCTACTTCGATTAAATGGCGCTACAAAAGACAACTTGTTGAAAATTCCACAAAGCGGAAATAATGCTCGCGATAGCCTGAGAAAATACTTTTTTAAGGAATCGAGTCTCCCTCTTATTTCGCAACTTAATGGTAGCGCAATCGGATTGCTTGGAAACAACCCTATCAACGGCAAGAAAAAACTCGCCAATACATTGTTGTTCGTAATTATACATTGAAGGTGGAAAGGAAATAAAAACTGAAGGCCTTTATAGGGAAAAGAGAGACCAATGAGATGCCAGCTTCATGCCGCGAACAATGCTGGGGTTTTGCCGAGGGGATGACTAAAACGTTTGCAGCGAATCCAGTCTTAATCTGCCTTTGTTCGTCCGTAGGTATATATGACTCATTTCGAGTAATAAATAATGACAGAACGCGGAACAATGGCACAATGTAAAATGATATGCAAAAAGAGACAAAGGCTTTCTTTGGAAAATATACGGTTCCCAAGCACCTGCGTAATTGTAGTAGTCGCCAGCACGTTATATGATATAAAGGGACAAGATAGAGTAAGTTGATGCAGCTGCCGGATACCGTTGTTAATATGTATTCAAGTATTCAGTTAAACGATTAAAATCAGTGAAAATAACGAAGTGGCAGCTGCAGCAATAAGCAACTGGTTTTTGACAGCCAATACTGTGTCTACAGACTTTTCGTCCAAACAGATTCATCGATGCAAGCATAAAAAGCCAGAAATATTAAAAAAAACACGTAACGCAGGGGATTCATTCATGGTGAGTGGCAGCAGTATTCCAATTGGAAGCTTGACGTTTGGTTGTGTTGTTTACAAGTGCCAAGAAGTGTATACTTTGAGGGGTGCGGTTGTTTTGTTTTGCGGAGAGCGCCTCATTAAAACTTATAGAAGGGTGGTGTGTTGCTTACTTTATGGATAACCGTGTACCAACTGGTCAACGCTCCGAAACAACCTTCACAGTGCATACAATGCACATCCGCACAGCTCGTCGGAAAGATCAACCGCGTTGCACTCAACCCAGTTAACTTTGATTTATGTGGTGCTTGTTCACTCGGCAAATTGTCATGGATAAGGCTTTCCAAGAGCGGAAGACCAAGATGGCGCATATTCACATTAGCCCAGTGTTGTTTTATTGACCACACTGATCGATACTTTGCATCTCTATACTCCCATGGGTAGGTGGTGATCTTCGCAGACGGGTGTGTATCGTCTCATTATTAACCAAAACATGAACTGGTAACTAAATGAATCAAATAATTGCCTTCGGTAACCCCTATCTAAGGTTCTCTTTCTGTGTATAGGTGTTTTCTGAGTGCTAAACTAGGCAAACCGGGTTGGGATGAACGGGAAGTCGAGCTCTCCATGGGCGTGCGTAGAAACACTGCGGTGGACTGGGCGAAGGAGATCCATGCAAGGATGCAATTGCCAGGGGAGACGTTTAACATTCCAATCGCACAGATCCCTGCTGCCTTGAAAAAGGCACTGGATTGTAGAAAGGTAGAGACACCCTCTATGATTTAGGCAGCATGGCTGGGGGAACAATACATGTACCACATTCCCACGAGACCTCATGAATTATGTCTAGGAGAAAAAGGCCGTCTCCATACGGCCGAGGTGGCCTGGGAAACCACACATCCACGCGAACTGCCACAAAAAGCTACACGTTGCCTACTTGAACGTCAGAACTCTTCTGGACACTGGATGTTAATGCATCACCGTCTGAACACTAAACGACAACCGCATCGACGTAGCCTGCCTCACAGATGTACGTCTACCAAACTCCGGAGAGCGACAAATAAAGGTGCCTGCGAGAATTCCCCGTACTTACGCTACATTTGTGAGCTCATCAACCAGTCGGACTTGCATGATGTCACTATCGCCGAGTATAGCCTTAATCCGTCTCCGCAGCACATACTGAACCTATTCATCCCAGTATGTGCCTCTACTACGGAATACGATTCGGACAACAGGGAGTTGCTCTGCACAATAGTGGAAGCAGGCGTTATACCGGCACGCTTGTAAAACTCCCGAAGTCCAAATACTTGGGCAAAAGAGAGAAAGTTGATGTTTATGGCGAAGACATTTCTCTGAACTTTGACGTCAGGCTAGGCTATCCATAGTCGACGGTGCGAGCCTCCAATGGCTATGAATGGGCGGCTATGATACGTGACATATATGGATCCAGTTCATCCTCTAGGAGGAAATAGACGCACTAAGCTACGTACAACTTAATAAGTACTTCAGGGCATTTTTATAAATAAAAACAACGCCCATTTTAATGCTGACATTGCATACATTGTATCAAATGTAGACAAACGCGATTCTTGCAATAAACAATATTTATTATTACTAATGAAAAAACGACTACATATTAGATTATCAGAAATGGAGCATTTATGCAGTGGGTGCCGGAGGCGCAAGTCCACCCCCGAAAGTGGCGCTAAACCCATTGAGAGGCCATTTAATGAATCGATCCGATTGCATGTACTTCTTAATGTTTGGCAACTCCTAAATACAAAAAAAATTAAATTAGTTCATGAATCGACGACGAAACTCACCTCAATCGCATGCTTAAAGCGTTTCAAATTTGAATATCCCTTGAGGCAATCGGGTTCGAAGTGCTCATATACATCGAGACTTTCGTAAAGATCGAAATCAGCATAACAAATCTATGATAGGAGGATAAGGGTGTTTCCATTCTGCCTACCTTATCGCCCATCAAGTACTTCTTTTCACCTAGGAACTTGGCAATCGTTTTGATGCCTAGTTCGAAGTTAGGCATGAAATCTGATCTCAGTTTCTCCTGAACAAATATAATGAGTATTTGGAAATCATACAAAGTCGGGACTGTATGCAATTTGCGAAAGTTTATTTCTGAAATCTCTAAGGCTGCCATCAACTTCAGCAATTTTGAAGAACTCGTCGTCATTAGAACCGGCTAATTGGCAAGTAAGTTAGGCAACGCGGAACAAACCCATTCCGTGCTTCTTGGCCAAATGCATCATTATGACATCAGATTGTGTCATTTTCTTGTCCCCATCAATCAAGTACGGAAGCTGTAAATAAGAGCATAGACAAAGAGAAATCTTACGTTTGGAAAATCCAACCCGAGATCATACTTTTCAGCAAACCAATCGCTCGCGGTTTCCGAAGTGTAGAACTTTTCAACGTATTTGACGTCACAGTACTCCAGAAGGAGGCGAATTGACTGAGCAAGCTAAAGAGACCACGAAACAAACGTTTTCAATATTTACCACATGAAAAATAAGACTAAACAACCAGCATTCGTTGTGGGCAATATACATATCGTTTTATCGGTATTGGTGGAACTCTAAGCGGATTTATCCTGTTTTAATGTTATTACTTTAACATGTAACTTGGCGATTGGTCTGGAGTGTGGAGGATACGGGTTGTTTCATTAAAAGAGTACTTTTGCTGTTGTTGGAAGGGCCTTCCTGATTGGGAGCGGTTGTAGATGCTTAGAATTGTAAAATATAGCGGGGTAATTAACGGGCTGCCGGTGTTCATTTATATCAAAACAGTTTAATGGAAGTTGTGGATGAGTGGGCCTCAGGCACAGATTGTCCGCTTAAATTAAAAACACTTATTGAAACATTTCTTTCAAAGGAACCTACACCACGAATCTTCCAGTAACAAAGCACAAGCATGCTGATGCGAGACGAATAAACTAACAGAAACACACTGACATAAACTGGTACATTCGAAC
This sequence comes from Proteocephalus fallax, assembly GCA_028672205.1. Classification (NCBI taxonomy): domain Eukaryota; kingdom Metazoa; phylum Platyhelminthes; class Cestoda; order Proteocephalidea; family Proteocephalidae; genus Proteocephalus; species Proteocephalus fallax. The sequence continues at coordinate 33,264 of JAPUBX010002135.1, read as the reverse complement.
GATCAAAGGTCGTTCATTTAAATTAATTCTTTTTGACGCCATTTTATTAATATCAAATGATGTTGCTGCGATTTTAATGCACTTTTTGTATTTCGGATTTTTATAATTTGATATTACATATCGTAAGCTTCCGGGAATATTTAATTTTCGGTATATTTGGTGATAGGGAGTGGAACGTTCTGACGATGTCCCATCTATAATGTGTATACCAACCTTAAAAAGCTCACAACTATCATCTTATCTATTCATTAATATTCAATAATGACGAATCTGATGTCTTGGCAACCCCAAGCAGCTGACGAAATTCCACCATTTGGTGGGCGCCACTTAAACAGACTGCGGTCGTGTAAATAACAAATTGATTAACACGATTTCATTTCAATTTAATTGTGCGAAATAAACTGTTTTTAAAAGATTGATCATACGTGTACAAAACCACCATTATCTTCGCTAATCCTTTGAAAGTTCTCTATCGTTTGACAGAAACAAATCTCGTTAAAGTAGGCTTAATGTAAAGTGAGTACCGGTATTTATAAAGAGTTTCATACACCGGAATTGTAACCGAAGCGGTTGGGGACTATTTTACTGGGTTTCTGCAGATGTTGAGCACATTACCTGGAATAAAATAGCTATCTACGACGTCGTACACACTGGAAGCTAGATTGGTTGTTGGGCAGAAAAATTACAAAGTAGTGTCTTGGAAAGACGCTACACTTGTCTAGTACTATTTAAGTTTTGAATTCGACCAAAGAGACTTGAGGTATGAAAATTACGGGAGATCTTATTAGATTGGGGCTGGGCATGATCGTGCTGTCCATGGTTAATGGACAGATGATTCGGTTTGGCGCAATGGACGCGAATAAATGGTCTATGAGTTAATTGTGGGTAACCAGCTGGTAAATGCCTGCATCAATCTGAGACTTGTCCTCTTCACTGGCCATTCTACTGGCGTTTCCAGCTGTGGTTCGGCTGCGCATATGTGCATAATCTTTCATTATTAGTTCACCACAAAGAGCTAACAGAAAAACACCAGATAGTGGACATTGTAATCCTAATCTAAAATTCCCCTTCTCAGTGGCTATATGTTACAGCTGTACGTTAGGATAGGACGGATAGTGGCACGATAGAAAGGAAACTTAGTCCAATGGCTTATCGATGTTCGGCCCCACTTCAGTAAGCAGCTGCTAGAACGCATTCCAAGCGCTGTCGACCAATATTTGGACTGCCACCTTCGCATCGCCAGTCGGAACTATTGTAGAGTGTCGGCTTGTTGCATTACCCAATCTACTTCGCCGTTCAACAGCAACGATGATAGAGGGCATTCTTGCAGGACACAAGCGTTCAGGTCAAACAATTCAGATTCTTCACCGTAGACACGCACTTTCGCTCTGATGGGCCAGTAGTAGGTCGACCGCTTCCATTCCCGCCCAATTTGACCCTCAGTTTACCGAGTCAAATGCCACCCGGAAGTGGATGTATTATGCTATGGTGTGATGTTGGTACTTATTCGTGTGTTGTAATATTCTGAGCAAGGGAAAAGATCTGTTCTTGTCGCCCTCAACAGGGATCGATAGCAGGATGGGGGTGCTCCAGTCGCTTGGGATATCTTCGTCCGACAAGCAGACCTTGTACACTGGGTTGGATGTCAAATTTTACAGGATACCTGCGTGTTTCCGCTTTTCTATTGCATTAAAAATGTCTGACAAAGTTGGCGGGTCGCATGTTTTGCGTTGAGCATCTGGAGATGGGTTTCTGTCAAGCTATTCAACAGTTTTGAGAGCCGGTATATGAGATATTGGTTCCCATGGAATTACGGCATTTCTGGAGCCACCCCAAATTGTGAATGTTACACCATGCATGACAGAGTTATCGGTGGGCCCTCTATGATATAAGCAGTAGCTAGAGTTTTCTCCCGGAATCCTGATATGCAGGGAGCAATCCATTAACAAATTTACGGCAACATAAGTAGCCTAGTTTTATAGTACAGTAGTAGTAGTAGTAGTAGCAGTAGTAGTACTTAATTAAACATTAATTCTTCAAGGTATCACACGTTTATCGGAGGTTGCAATTTTCTGCTAAAGGCACCAACCCCACGAATCTTCCGGTAACAGAGTAGAAGCGCTGGCATTACTTGGGCATTACAAGATATCTGGGTCGTCTTAACCACAAATAGAAAATAACATATCCTATGAATCATATTGAACTCTTATAAATCAACATAGGTTTCGTATTTAGCATTTTTATATTATGTTATATGCTGAGCGTTTTGTTCTTGTGACAACAATAAAGTGCTTGCGATAGTCCAAAGAATTTGACACATTCGTTATCAACGCTTTTCAAATCAACAACAACCACTCGAAATGTGCAGACAATTAATTTTGAAGTTATCGTTCACTTCTTCTGAAATCAGTCAGGTACAAATCTTGGCATAAGCGGACGTCAACCTGTCCCAAAGAATCGCGGTTCTGCATTTTTACGAAAATAACAACCACGTGACTCAGTATGAACGTCAAAAACGGAAAGATTGCAAGCAGTGGCGTGATATCTGGGTGTGTTGTTTTCCCGTGTAGCCGAGCACACGGTCCATCTGTGATGCAAACATTGCTGTGCATTGTGCAGACTGGTCGCAATGTAAGAGAATGGAAGGGTGATGTGTTAGCTGTTTACTGTGCAATGATTAACCGGTTGGTCAGTACAGTCATTAATCTGAGACTGGCCCTCTTCACAGGTCGTTCTAATGGCGATACCAGTTGTGTTTTCGCTGTACACGGGTGAATATCCTGCCATGATCAGTCCACCATACAACTTTAACAGCATACCCCAATTCGCCGATTCGGTAGTCGTGTAGCGTGTGGGCGAAGATGCATTGGCTAAAAGAGTCCTGCCATTCTAGCAGCCAACGCAGAGTTTGGTATGGGGTTTCAGGCTTAAGGAAAAAAAGGGTTTTGCAGATTCCCAGCTTACTGTTTTGTCACCTGAGCCGGTGGGGGGGGGTTTATGAGCGTCGCTTCCCGGGTACGCAGTAGCATGGGTCGAGCTTATGATTCGTAGATACAAATGACGTTTCTTGGGGATTCTGTGCTAGTGGCGTCCTCAGTGCAACCTGGCTATGTTAAAAGGGCGACTCTAGCCTTTACGGAGTAGAGTGACCCCCACAAGGAAGCGAGAGTCCGTGCGATGGAATATGAACCGCCTTGCGAGCCGTTGGATCCTGGTATAGATCTCCTCCCCCCAGTCCGCCAGTTTGTCGGGATATTTACATCCCGGCAACCCGCATCATCTTTGGTCAACCTTTCCAGCGGTTTACCTGCCGACAGTGGTTTCTGAACATAAAACGGCGTCTAAATCTAGTGCTTTGCAAAATTTTAATTTGGCCGTCACCATGCAAACGTTTGAGTTGTCGGAATAGCGCCCGTGAAAAACCTCGGAAAGCACAGACTTCTTCGCGTTGTTAATAAATGTGTCTATGATAACGTATGTAATTTCATAGGCAATAAAATAGTTTTGTTCCTCGTGCATTGTTTAAAACAGACGAACGAAGTGTGTATCTTCTCGATGGCCTTACGGAAGACTGCAAAGCTACCGTCAATCCGAAGGGCAGTAAACATTGCCCAGAGGTTATTAATATGGGATAGTCTAACAGGGGTCATATAAACGCATTCTATATTTCGACTGAAGATTAATTTGCCAAATGGTTGCGGTCGGCTAACATCTGATGTCGTTGTGACAACTCTCCATTCGAACCGATCCAATTAATGTTGCGATGATCTTGCAGTTACCTTAAAAGCCCCCATTTGTTTAACACACACGAACCGATTTTCGCCCACGAACGAGGGATCACCGGACTAAACGCTAATATTAACAACTACGAGGAGATGTCCGACGCCCAGCAACACGAGGGTATTCGAATTGGGCCCGACGACAAAGCCCTTATAAACGGAACTCTCCCGCGGTCCCAACGTTCTCTGCTCTGCGACAACACAAAAGCGTCTCATCGCCGGCTAGTTCCGCAATGCATGCGGCGTCAAGTTTTTTTATGGCTGAAAGGTTTTCTTAGAAGGGATTGCAAAGGGACTTTCGCTTGTGGACACAGACATGCCTTCAACGTCACACCAAGGTACCGATCGGCACGTTCGAAGCACCCGACGAACGGTTTAGCAACGTTCATGTGCATTTAGTCGGCCCGTTAGCCTCGTCTAGGGGTTTCCGCTACTTGCTCACTTGTTTACATCGTTGGTGCGACGTTATTCCGCAAGCCGACATCGGCGCAGAAATGGTCGTTCTCGCCTTCCTGCAGAACGGGGTGCCGCGCTTCGGATCTCCGCGTTGTTTGACAACCGACACAGTGGCACAACTCGAATCAAGGCTTTTCCAAAAGATGTACCAATTTCTTGGTTGTGAGCAAAACCGCAGATTTCTTGCCATCACGCGGCCAATGGTATGGTTGAGCGCCTCCATAGAACACCGAAGTCCTCCCTCGTGGCTCAAGATGACCGAGAACATTGGGCAGACAATTTGGCTCTCGATTTCTCCACGAAAATCGATTGTGCCATCTTCTCATGCCCCTGCCCGAATCAGTCCGGAGACGGCTGGTGCATTGACGACCACCCGTAAACGAAGCGGTCGAGTTATCCGCTAATCTACGCTTCTAAAAAACGTTGCCCCTTAGTTTCCCGTCGGTTAACCTGCGTCCCCACCGGCCATCCTTATTGCATTTCTACCCCTGCCGACGAAGAGTCTAAGGGGGGAGCCTCGTTACAGTCATTAATCTGAGACTGGCCATCTACACAGGTCGTTCTAATAGCGATACCAGTTGTGGTTTGGCGGTACACGGGTGAATATCCTGCCATACATAAGCTAATACTACATTGCCGATGAACCTGTCAGGAGTTTGATAACTATGGAATATAATCCGATATATTTCTCCTCCCCCTAAACCGATACTTATGGGCAATTTTAACCAACAGGGAACGCCTTAATCATCAATTTCCTACTTCGATTAAATTGCGCTAGAAAAGACCACTTGTTGGAAATTCCACAAAGTGGAAATAATTTGTCGATTTCGACGACGACGGTTTCGGTTCGTGGGGGGTCGATGACCTTGAATGGTCATATCCACCGGTCGCCGACTTTCGTTTTTCGTGAGCAATTCATTCGCAGGACCCAATGGCCTCGAAGTAGGTCCTTTCCGCGCCGACGGCTGAAACTCAGCTTCCGGAGTTTTTGCGCTCGGCTTCGAATATACTGTTCTGCGTCGGCTCGGGCCTCCGGGACGGCCCTTGGTCTATGCGCGCCGTCCCCCAGCGATTGCTCTCCGGCTCTCTGGATCCCTCGGTTAATAGCCAGCCAGGGTCTCCGTCCAAGTTGGACCTCGAACGGGCTATGGCGCGTCGTACTGTGTTTAGTCGTTTGATAGTCCAGCATCTCTCGCCAGTCCTCCGAACCGCCTCCACAGATCTTTCGAATTCGGTCCTTGATGGTGCGGTTGAACATTTCGACCCTCCATTTCCTTCAGGGTGGTATCGGGTCGTTCTCATGTGGAGGACTCCGAACTAGTGGCAGAAATCTTGTGTCTGCGGCGCGTTCATATTAGCCCCTTGGTCGTTGTGTAGTTGTTTAGGGGCTCCGTACCAGAAAAACCATTCGTCCCGTAGTATGAGGGCCAGCTCGGTCCCACACGTGTCTGTGGTGGTCTTGGCCTCGACCCATTTTGTAAAGAGGTCCAGCATCGTGATGATGAACCATTTTGTGTCATCGGGGTCCGTAATCGGTCCCATAATGTCCCATTCCACGAACTCGTTAGGCTCTCGTGGTTCGAGGGGGCAAATAGGTATCTTTTCTTCTCGCAAGGCGGTTGCTTGGCATCTGCGGAAATTCCTTGACGTATCTCTTAGTGTCCAGGAGGAATCCGGGCCAGAAGAATCGCTCGCGGACGGCATCGTGCGTCCTTGCAGAATCGTAGTGTCCGTTCTGGTCGTGCATAATGGCTAGTACGGACTTCATCATAGTCAGGGGCACATAGATTTGCTCTCGCGGTTGGCCCCTTGAGTGTGTATGTCCGGTAGAACAGAGATCCCCTTTTCTGGAGGTTGTATCGTCCTATTTTCACCGGGTTTGATTGTTCGCCGAGCTGCTTGACGGATTCCCTATGTAAGCGGCTGAGTACGGCGTCGGGAAATATGGCAAGGCTTTCTTCCTCGGACTGTGCCATCGGTTCCGTTTACTCGGTCTCGGCGTGCGCTAGGCCGGCGAAGTTGGGTGCTGCGTCTGGTTCGTTCAGGGGTCCTAGGTTCTATTTAACCGCGTCGTCCCCTTGCGTCTAGTCCTCGTCCGGGTCGGGCATCCTGGATAACGCGTCGGCGACCACGTTCAACTTCCCCGCTTGGTGTTGTAGTACGATGTCGTGGCGTTGGAAGGCCATCAGCCACCGTGCTATCCGATGGTGGACGTCTTTTTATTGGTGCAGGTATACTAGGGGGTTATGGTCCGTGACCACCGTAAACCTTTGCTCGTAAACGCAATCCTCGAACATCTTTATTGCCCACACGATCGCGAGGCACTCTCGCTCGGTCGCGGAATAATTCCGCTCGGCCGCATTCAGTGTTCGAGAGGCGAAAAGAATCGCAACGGGTGCTCCTTTCCTCTCTTGCTCAAGTACAGCTCCCAGGGCTGTGTCAGAGGCATCGGCCCGAATCGTAAACTCCTGTTCGAAATCCGGGAGGGCGATTATAGGGGGGCTACTGACGTCAAACTGTCACAAAGAATCGTGGTTCTGCATTTTTACGGAAATAACAACCACGTGACTCAGTATGAACGTCAAAAACGAAAAGATTGCAAGCAGTGGCGTTATATCTGGGTGTGTTGTTTTCCCGTATAGCCAATTTTGAAATTGGCGATGAGCGAGCACGCGGTCCATCTGTGCCAACGGGTCAAATTAACTCGGGCGATAATAAAAAATACTTGTGGTGTAATCAGACAGAATTAAGATTCAGCCAAACATTTAAGTTGTCAGAATACTTTTAAGATGTCAGTCCACTCACCAACGAGCTGACAGGAATTCTTGGCCCGTATCAGATATTTCACAAAAACCATGAGCCCACTGCTCCCCGACCACCTACATAGCCTTTGCACATGGACCCAACACTACAAAGGTGTTCCCATGCGTTTGTCTGCTGCGACCCGGTGCGACAGCCTCTCCAAGGTTATAAAACGCACACCAAAAGTGTTCACATTATAGATGAACGGCGCCGAAGACAATGTTAGTGTCGACCGGCTTGAAATAGCTTTTGTTGAGGAGATATCCATCGTTCGACAACCATCATTTTCTCAAGCTGCGCCGAAGGACACGGTGTCGACCTCCAAGCGTCAACAAACGGGCAAATTCCAACGACACCAGCACGTTAAAGACTATGCGCCTTTAACGTAGCAAACCAAAATCCCAATCCCTTCGGTCACCCGTTCGGGACGCCGTGTCCACTATCCGGTATATTTAACCCAGTTTCTTTGGTAGGTCCATCCGTTGTCTCGACTACAGTTCTAAGGAGGGAACTCTGTTGTGTACACACCATTCGCAAAACTCGAATTGCTATCATGTTACCTATTCATCAATAGATACTTATTACTAATCGCTGATATCCTAGCTACTTGTTCTACTAATTTGATATCAGTACCTATAAGATAAATCGCAATTACCAAAAACCAACAAACGTCGGTTGGAGCAACCATAAACATTATACCCGTTAATAAATTAGACTGTTCAGGTAATCTATCAAGAAAATAATATATTTTTTTAAATAAAATCGAACAGCTATAAAGTAGTTCAGATATGACCGAACTTGTTTTTTTTTCTGACTAAAGCCTCGCCTGCTTACGTTGTCTCGGTCTTTGATTCTGCGTGTTGGTGTTGATACAATGACTGCCATTGTGAAGCATTTCGGGAAAACGATTGACAATAATTGGTAGCAAAACATGCTCGCATCATAGAATGCTAAAACCATAACCGAAAAATCAGAAACCATGAAACATCCACCTATACGAAAACTCTAGTCAAAACTGGAAAAGGGGGTTTTTTGGTTGATTTGGTAAATCCGGTATTCAAATCAGGACCGGAAACCCTTCCATAAAGATCAACCGCTGCGCTGTTTTGGATGATGGTCTGCAATCATTAGCGTGCAAACCGAGGCCTCAATGTCTTCTAAATAACTGTAATATAGCTGGTTTTATTTTTAAGTAAAGCCATTGATCCAGTCCTTGAAGAAGTAAACAATGTGCCACTTGACAACATGTAAAACAAGGCAGCAACTTGTCTGAGGGACTATTCATTTGTAGTGAACGTGACAACTGCTCCACCGCCAGCTCCGGTTCCAACGACGCCTCGAAGGCGCCTGGATTGCTTCTTTTTCTCAGTGTTGATGTTGATGTTGGCAAAGAGTTCACGATAAATGTCGGAACGCAGAAATCGACAGTACGAAGCCGATTTCATTAACTGAAATATCTGCTCCTCGGCTTCTTCAAAACAGTAGCGGTCTCCGTGTGATGAACCAGCGCCAACTACCTTGTTTACATGAGGTGATGACGACTGCTGTGAAAGCCGCGGATTCACGGAAAGCGGAACAGCAGTTTCGTCGGCGTCTGTAAAACCACCGGGGTGGGGTGCCGGAGTTCTATTGTGAAGGAGGAGGCCTAGTCGGCGAAAAATGACCTCCCGGACCTTGCTGTCAACGTTTACAGGTTCTGGAGCTGTCAGTGAGAGATATTGAGAGTAAATATACTGAATTCGTTGGGACAACTCCCGCAAAGGTGCGCTTTTGAGGTCCTGGATAAATAAAAACGATTGGCATGATTACATAAGGAGCAATGGATATTTCCGTCATTGCATGAAATGCGTGCAAGATTTACGAGGGATATGGAAGAATCGCACCTGACACGCCTGCCAAAACATCAGATTTTCCGCTGCGAACTCCTTTTCCAGCCAATGCTGGAATTTAGTGCGGCCAAGTGGATCCTTCAGGAGTTCCTGGAAGGAGAAGGACCACCGCTTCACTCGCCGAATGGAGAACTCCCCGACGGGACCACCACCGACGAGACAGCCGGCACCGCCTCCAACCCACACCGGCACGCCGCCGCACCCTGTTGAGGCTGCAGTCGCGGCACCGCCTGCAGCCCCCTGGGGGTGTCCAACTGAGTTCCAGTAGGTTTCAGCAACTGTTGCATTGTCCGTTATCCAGGGGTTGCTCTGGCTCCACCAGTCCAGTTGCTGGCTATCACTGATGCGCTCTAAAATCGAGACTGGAGACTGTCAAGTCGAAGGCCTCAAGCTGCTTGCACCGAACCGTTGGTGTAGAAGGACAATATATTGTGTAATTCGTTTGCAGACAAAACCAAACGCCGGAAATGTGCTACGTGTCAACAGAGAAGACACAGATCAATATACGCGTGAAAAGGCATGCTTGGAGGAGCTTAATATGCACAGAAGCTTTCAATTCTTCTACAATTCCGTCGGATACGGAACTGTTAAATATGTGCCTCTCGCTGTCACCTCTCAAAGTTGGCGCTGAAGCAACGGCGGGCAACTAAACACATGGGCTGGTAGGGTAAAGGCTGACACGGAAAGCCCGGGCGGAAAGCCGTCCATCTTCGGCGTGCGCAGTTGGAGCAGCAATCTGCCCCCAACCTGGCCGCCTCTGATTGCCGCGCATGGGCGACCACCGTTCGTTCGCGACATTCATGAAGCAGCAGCAGCAGCCGGTTCATCCTTTCCCAAGAGCCGATAGTCCCGACAAAGAGGAAGACCAAATGAATATGCTAACATGTGAGTGTGACGTTCTAGAATAATCTAGACGAATCAGAAAATGAAGCATCAGCGTTCCATTATAATCAGGGAAATCACTGATATAGGGACTCAGTATTCAAAACATGCATCTAGAACAATAGAACTCTCCAGATTTGGTCGCAGCTTATGCGGTTATCACACACACGCACACTAGACGAGGCACCAGCTTAATGGATGCCTCGGTTAATGGCATTGACACGACGATTCTTGGAAATAACTGGTAGGTAAGGTTCCCAGCGCTTTCGCTTGAGGAAGCACCTCCAGTCTCTGCAAATTCAAGATGGACACCAAATCCCGGGAATTACAGAAAGTGGTATGACAGACCCCACGCCAAGATGTACGCACCACAATTTACGGGAGGCGTCCCCAGTGCCACACAAGATGGCCTAACGTGGGAGTCAAATCAACACTCTGTTTCTTTCACCAACAGAGCGCGGATGGTGACACTTAGAAAATCGTTCATACCCGAATGCCACTTAGCATAGCCGCAACGCATGTGGAAGATTTCGCGACGGGTATCACAATAGAAAATGCATTATAAACGGCTTCGACGAAGAGCTGAGCCCGATGCGGCGGGCTATTTTATAAGGGACTAATATTTGCGAATAGAAGGGGATACCACCGACATACCCGCATTGATTGAATTCGGACCAACGGCCAGAGTGACAGCAGCCCCATGAGCCATAGAAAGAGCTGTGCTCGTTTTCCTTAGTAAAGAGGCGGGTCCGCCAGACGCGGCAGCGGCGTTGCCAAGAACCGAGGTTCCTCCAACCGCAGGTGGGCCGGATGACCTCGAAACGGCAACGGACTGACCGATGCCACCACCGTTGGTTGCAGAATTGTCGGCGACACCCGACTGAGCAGCGGCAGTTGCACAGCCATAGAGCATATCAAAATCCGCGTATTGGTCGCAGTAGTTCTGGGCGCAGGTAAAGGGGAAGCCGGATTCGATTAAAAAGGGTTTTCGCACGAGGAGTAACGTTGTCATCAATAACAAGTATTAACAAGTAAAACATCTGATAACACGAAGGAAAAGACGTATAACGATTTGAAAAATTGCATGCGCTCCTGCTGCGATTCAATGTCGAGTCAACTGTTTCCTACGGTTGTTACATCTACTTCCCTATAAACGACAAAACAAGATAAAATCGCTCGTTGAACCACGAGGCATTGCCTTTAAGCGAAATGAAACCCACAGGATTGTCTGTCTTACGATAACCACAATATTGCATTTTCTTGTGTATACGGAGATGGACAAAGACAATGCTTTAATTGCGCACGCAAAGGCCTCCTATGCGTTTGTGAAAGACTCCATAACCATTCAAAGAGCCAAGAATCAAATGAGACGTCACCGAATGCCATATGTGGTATTCTCGCAAGATGTAGGTTTACGTTTCGGATCCTCAGTGATCTTCTGCCATGATGCCAGCTTTAAATACGTCAGTGGATTGTCGGTTAAGATCCGCTATACCAGTGACTCAAATAATTGCTCACATTCATGCAGTCTGGGAAGCCCCCGAATTCCGGCGAACGGATTGTACATTTCTCGGGCCTTTCCAAGGCATTAATGGGCGAATTGGTACTTATGCTCCACCATTAAGCTGAATAAGAAGGAATTACGGCACCGCGTCGGTTACTTTGGATGCCAAATATATGTAGTGCTCATAACTCTCTATTGTGCAGCGGAAAATTAGGAAGAAAGTAGTTGACTGAATTGCACTACAGTCGATACAAAAATAAGCGAGCAGAAATAGGTACTTAAACGAAACGCCCACATACAAATTAAACCCCGCCACCCGGTTCACTTGGACAATTGGAATAACTCAAAAAAAAGTCCGGTATAGCGCATCTTACCTGTAAATTCTCAATAGCCTTGGAAGCCTTTATTCGCTTGTACACTGATGCCCGCAGTTTCGCGAGACGCTCCATGGGTGCAAGGCCCTCCAGAACGGAGAATAACAGCGTGCCCGCATTTCCTGCGGAGACAGGAACTGGGAAGCCAATCGGCTGAAGCCGGTCTGCGGACAATCCGATCTTCTTTGGACGCTTCGCCCGACACATTTTGCGCATGTCAACCTCTGTGGTGTTAACACAGCCGGGCGCTGGTCGGTGAACATCCCAGAAAGCCGCCTCCTGCGACTCCAGAACTACTCGCTCAAGCTTGTCTCGCTTCTTATCAACCTTCATCTCAGCCTCAGCCTACAAAAAATGTCAGAGTCGACAGAAGGGTATTGGTTGAAACAAATGCATAAACTAAGGTAACACTAGAAGATCGTGGTGAAGAACAAAGCTTGTAGAGACTCGAGCAACTTCCTCCCTTTGCCCGATTTATGGACCAGCCTTGTATCGCAGCGATTATAATGACCCGTCCTATTTTTACACAAAGCTACTTTCATAGCCCAATTACTTATACTCTCGTTGTTATATATCCATGTTCGTATCCACATATAAATGTTCTACATTAATGGCATTTCCAACTTATCCGAACTGACTGGAAAGCACACGTGTTCCACGTCTAACGTTACGATAACCCAGGTACATTTCTTAGATAAATGAAAATAGAAAACGCACGAATATTTAACGTCTAAATAATCCCAACCACATTTTAGCGACGTGCATTTTTTATGATAAGAAAACTACTTTCAGGCTATAAATGGTGAAGAAAACCTGCCTGCATATAGATGAATTCCCATTTATGGTAATAGAGGCTTTGCAAACTGGCAAGACGCTCTGCTTCGAAATCAGCCAGTTCGAGGCGATGTTTATTCTGCATGGTGCGTTTACAGAGGTAAACCGCATAGTCAACAGTGTCCGCTTCTGGGCAGCGAGAAGGGTAAAGACAAGGTGTCTGGAAACGATAGTACGTATGGCTATCGTTTTTTACAGTCATCGTATGGTCGTCAATTGGAAAAATATATCCCATAGAAGCGATGCGGTTGGCAAGATGGACCGCCTCACATACATCGTCAGAGCCAGCATGCACCATAAACCAAACCACAATATCACTGCCTGTGAAAATACATAAAATATAAGAAATTTATCATTCAAATTTATATTACCAGTAAAAACGCTGGGAATTGCGGACATGAAATTCTTGACATTTCTTATCTGGATACCTTGCCCATCAGAAACCATGCATTCAACAAGCGATTCAAGACGGCGCCAAAGGTATTCGTTTGGCGAGTCGCGGATTTCTAAAATATATTAAAATGTTGTGCCCCGTACCTATCATTTTAAACCACGTTTCACAGATTACCTGATTAATCAAGTGGCAAGACGCGTAGACGACATAATTAAAGCACAAAGCAAATGTATTAAAAAACCCTTAAAATTGTTGATAACCTAAAAATATATTTTCGAAAAATTGGGAGTTTTTCCAGCTCCAACTAACAATGGTTGCCATTAAAATATTAAATTAAACAACTATAGCGCTCCCGTTTTAAACGATTGAAATATGTTAATTCCCGGAAATTGGAATTGGGTTGGTTTGATCGGTTCGTGTTAATATCAAAGCACTGACACGTTTTGATTTTACGTTTATCCTAGGAAACGAAGTTTGCAATGGTTCCTGATCCAAAGATGTGAGTGACACGAGAAACAAAAATGATTATAGGGAATCAGGGACTGTGTTTTATTATTTTTTAAAATATTAAAAAACTACGACATGTTAGCTCTGTCTCGTTATCATTTGAGTCGGATCCTGTTTGTTAATGTTGTCTCATCATAGCATGCAAGCCTGTAAGCAAAAGAAAAATGCCAAAATAATGGGTGTCCCGACGTTTTTGTACTTGGGACCTCGTGTCAGGGAAAAATGTCTTGGCTTTGAGAAGAAAGCGTCAATTGCAGATCGTAAATGCGAAAAATACGAAGATTTCATCATGATTGTCTTAACATCCTTAAACGAAGTATTTATCTCATTGATTGTCCTCTGTAAATCACAACGTACAATTAATAATAAAGATGTAGTTATTGCCAATAATCGTTTTGGGATAGCGGCATGCTCTACGGACGCTTCTACTAACAAATTCAATAAATGCATTTTCTGAGTCTACTTTTAAACGAATGCACAAATAATACGACTGTAACTCATTTCTTGAACATAAGACATAAACGTTAAGATTTACCTGAGAATCGATTACCACTAATTTGATGGTAACAAAAAGTAATGGTTAGGAATTTAGCTTTCCTTCTAATTACGATCGATGAAATTATCATGAATTTAACAGACAGACAAGGTTTAGGAACGTTTATCTCTTTTGCCCATCGAGCGAAAAATTGATAAGATTGCTGATATTGTAAGAAATAGTTGTTATATGAGCTTATTAAACTCTAAGAAGGCCTGCGAGTGAGCGTAGCTCGGTAAACTTTTCCGTGTTAATGGGTAAAATAAGAAAGTTATTTTTCTTAAAAAACATGAATTAATCTTATATGATGCTATCAAGTTAAATCAACATAAACATGCACACGTTTTAAGTATTGTTTTTTTTCTGTAAATTATATTTGTTAAAATGCTTCATTGACTTATTGTTTGTGACCTCGCGATTTAGATCACCGCTTGGCTATATTTGAAATATGTATGATCTTATTGACGCGTTGTTTCGGCGGTTTTCCAGGGACGCCAACAAGCTAAAATCGATTAACTGTGATGTTAACCGAGTCTATAAAAATTTATGCTTCGATAAAATTAATAGAAAACTGCTCGAAATTTCAGGTAGGTCGGATAAATTATTAATTTTTATATTATCTAGATGCTTTTGAAAATCTACCCGAAATGGACCCTCATATCTACAGGAAACCAACAATTGTAATATTTGGCCAATCAAACTTTGGAAGGGCAGCGGTTGTTAATGAATTATTTCACCGCCATATTTTACCTATGTCGATTGACGACACATCGAGACAGTGGCGAATGGTTAAAATGTTTAATGGGCCAGAGGATTGCTTTAATTTAAAACTTCACACGTCTTATACAAACGAGTATTCTGAATTTGATGTGTCGGCATCAAACACACTTTCTCGGGAAATTCTTTTTTACAATACTTCAGACACTTTGTGAGTTTAGTCATTTAGACAAAGTTCTATATTAGCTCATTCATTATGATGAGCTTCAAAAAATTTAAACGCCTCTTTATCTATAGGAGGGACGATTCATGCATGGAAATGTTTGTTGAAGCATCTATTAAAGGATTGCCTTTCTCGTGCATATTGCCCGCTTCATACCAAACCGAATCCATAACAGATATCAAAAAGGTCTTTATTGAAGCCACTGAAAATGTCCTACCGATCTTCGTGTATGCTTTTGAACCAATGGAAATTTCATCCTGGGTAAACATTTGTCTGTGATTATCTTTTTATTATCCCATGAGATTCGCTTTATTAAGTGCACGAGGACCAATGATTTCAGCATTAAAATGTACAACGATTCAGAATACGTTTACATGAATAAAGAAATAACAACGAGATAACGTATCAATAAATGCTAATTAAATTATAAAGGGGATAAAGTTTGGCGGCCATTGGAGGAGCCTATCCATAACGTTAACCATATTATAAAATAAATAAAAAATGTTATATTTTAGAATGTTATTGAACTTTCCGAACTACGCCGAATTGCAGAGAACTACCAATTTTTATTCACAGTAGTGCCACCGCAAAGCGAATATCTAGAAGCACCTTTTCCGCAATTAAAAATTCAGTTTGATACATCGGCAACAAAACGACGCATTAGGAGTACTTATTACCGACCCAAACCTCCAAATACGTCGAGCTTGCTGTCGAAAATTTCCGATACAGATTTGAAGACCAACTGTGGCATTCATCGGGCTGAGATAACGGAGCTTCTAATTAAACTTGGTTACTGCCCAAGCATTGAACACGACGAGGTCGGTGTGGAAACGTCGTCACAGAACAAAAAACCTCATTTAGATGAAACGTCAGTCCTTTTTAACGATTATTTACTTAACATTTCCAAGTTATTTATTGTGCTAGTATTTCTAGATTTTTGAATAATGGTTCGGAGTTGTGTGAGGATTTTGTTGGTCAACTTGAACATCGATTCCCCGTATTTATAGAAGGGCAATTGAAAAACTGTTTGCTTCGATATTTAAACAAACTCTCAAACACCGTATCCTTAACAATTAAATCGCTGATTCATCAGGTACGTCAAGGAAATTTGTTCCCAACATTCTATAAATGCAGGCATATGACATTTCATACGAATTGATGACCACACCGAAAAGATTAGATTTTGCGAAATCTGAAGAGACACGTCTCTACACGGATATTCTACATCAGACACAACAGAAATTCGGCAGCATCCAGGCAGCAGTTCACAAACTCCTGGTAGAGAATCTTCAAAGCCTTCCCGATGAAGCAGTTCGTGATCTCTCTCTAAGCCATTTAACCGGGTCCAAACCCTCCCAATCTGAATCCAAACAGGATCTGTGTAATGATCCAGTGGAAAAAAACGATGAACCCAACCAGGCGCCTGTTTTACCCACGAGTGACATATCTGCTGTCATCTTTCCTCAAATTACCGATCCGAATGTTCAGGCGCCTCCCGGATCTACCGCTTCGGGGTCCAGCTTTTTAACATCCTACCGACGCAGATCAACAACGGAGGCCGGGAGTAACTCTCGGGGTAATTTCTGCGTTTGAAAGACTACACCATGAATTAATCTATTTTAACCGAAAGTCCGTATTGAAAGTTTAAGATTAAATTAAAACAAGTTTTTTCTATTTTATTCAGCGCTTTCATTGGCCTTTTCAGGTGACCGTTGGAATCACATTTCTTGACCTTACATAATGCATGATACCTCGAGAACGCCAGCAATATCACGGGTGTATCGAACGAACGTAATCCGACGATGCATTTTCATAACCACGACAAAATATACGGCCTTAATTATTTGACAAAAGTACATTGCTAGTACGATCTTCGCGTTGAAATTCCGTCAGAAACCCCAGTCCAGTTGGTATCGAGGAAATCTCGAGCATGCAATGTGGCCTTATGGACAGTAAATCTTGTGCGCCAATTAGAAAGACTGTCTCGTACCTGATGGCGGTGATCTTTTTACCTGCACATTGAGTTCGTGGCAGTTAATAATTCTAATAATTATAATTACTGTATTTGGACCACATCCACATAAACGTTCAGGGAATTGATCACAAGCTATATATAAACTCGGCAATCACTGTTGTCTCAACGGTTGGCAACAAAGAAATTCTTATTTTTTTCAGATGGAAGCACAGAAGAAAACTGGGCTTCAACTGTTCAAAACATCATCTCAAGTGCGACGATTCGGGCCTATGTCGTGAATCAAATTAATAGACACATTTCTGAACGTCTACTCAAATCCCCGAAGGTTCTTCATACGACCACCCACGGTATTAACAAATCCGTAACCGGCATTTCAGACTTAACGACCAATTCCTAAAAAAAGTTTTATTTATTATCAATCGAAGACGAACAATGTGTTTCTATTACGCAGAAACATTAATGAACCTGAAAATGCATGGGTTCTTGGAATAAACTGACGACAATTCTATTTATTTATTCGGATAGTTTCAGCCATCTTCTTTACTCAAACATTTCCACGATCAAATAATGAGAACGCCATCCCATACCACGAATGAATATCTTTTAGATACACTGGAACGCGTTGTGGCTGATTTAGAGATTATAAGTGGCAGCGAGCCGATGTTTACTCGCCATGTCAACGGTCTCGTCTACTTTGGTGATAAATTCGTTGACGAGATCGGTCAGGAGGTGGATTCATCGAGGGATTCCCTCACCATCTCCCCCTCCTCGTTCCCACCCCTCCCAGTTTCCGCGTCCACTTCGGCATTCTCGCGTCACCCTTCGTCCTCCGCGTCCACAAGCACCACCCAATCGATAAGCGCCAACGCCGATCCAAGGCCTGAAGACATTTCTTGCGAAAACTTCGAGGCTTATGCCCTCGAAAACAGACAATCTCCGCTCTCTTCCTTGAAGAATCTCCTTAAATTCTCAGATGGCATATCTGCAGTCACTGAGGAGACCGGCAAAACGGGTCTATCTAGAATTATGAGAATGATTAAAGAGGTAATGGGTCATAATTGTAAGAATAAGAAAAAGTCTTTTTATAATTACAAGGAGTGCACAAAATATTAACCGTCCTTATAACCGCATTGCATTTTTTCCACGTGTAATTCAATACTGGTTGCTGAGAACCCGTGTTATACGATGACTAGGACATTTACCAACGGGAACAATTCGTTTTGTTATACAATATCAGGATCTTCTAATTCAAATTAAATACCCATTCTTAATGAAAATTCATCTTCTATTTATTAATATCTATATTAGAGAATCTGAAATGTGTGAATTGTAATTTATATGTTGCAAATGTTGTATGTTTCGATGAACTTTTGCTTGACATTTCGGCATAGTTGGAGATCAATGAGCCAATGACACCACAAGATAAAAATTCGTACGAAACAGTAACACGAGAAGAATGTTTAGGCTTTTCTGCATATTTTCCGTCGGATGTTCAATGTCGAATTACTACAATTTTGTTGTTAACGTTCCCATTAAAATAGAAATCAGCTTCGTCTGAGAAGAAGATTTTTTCAGAATCGACATTTTTAAGTGAGCACGCGCTGCAGATTAGCAATATATTATTTAATAGATTACTGGATTTTAGACCATCATATATATTAATAAAGAGATGAAGATTTTCAGTTTCAATTTGAAATAAAAACGCGAACTTGAAAGACCATAAACAAACTGGAGTACGTCGTACGAGCCTCTGGATAAAAACCCTCATTGCCGCAGTGACCGCTTTTAAAACACAAAGGAGCGAGTCACCCACACAGCCCCTCGTTATGGTTCAACGCCTTAAGAGTGCATTTAAACCGCCAAAAACACGCATTCCAACCCATCTTTGTTATTTAACAGCACTTCATACGGAACCGTCCATCGAAGCTCGAGGAATCCGTTTGGATTCGGCATACGGCGACACAGGTGTTGAAGGCGCTTCGCGAGCAGGAGACCCAAATCGCCCGGGACCTACACAAAAAGCTCATTGAACGCATACGCACCTCCCATCGACTCTTTCAGGAGGTCACCAGTCCTTTTTATTTAAACCTATGTTATGGAGATTTTGAGCTGCATTTGTGCCTCTATTTAGTTGTCTCAAACCAAGCGTCGTCGTTGTAGGGTGCAACCAAAGCGTGGGTTCGAATTGTCAAGGGCGGTTGCAGAGCCAGAAAGCCGACATGAATTCATTAATTCTTGCCCGCGAGCCCCATGACAGCTTCGGACAAGAACTATTCTCAATTTGTTTTCACTCGAATCTCTTTCCCAGTCTTAGTTATCTCCTTCTAGAGGATAAAATGGGTTCATAAGGTTTCTCGCGACGGTTATTTAATTGAGGCTACCAGTTTCATTCGCGGTTGACTGACCTTGGAGCCAAAAACAGGTATCTCAACAACAATACGAGGATGCTAACAACTGCACCATTGGACAACCGTATGAGAAGTATGACTAGACAGAAGCACATGTTAGAGACAGGCGGGAGGTTATTTAACTGAAAAAAACCCAAAAGGGCGATGGACGACCGCTGGTATTTATAATAGGAATTTTGCATCAGAAGCCAATTGCCTAATGGGTCGTATATAATTAGAGAAAGTACTCAATTACGGCCGGCGTAGTGCAATTAAAACAATTGGAGAAACGGCTAAACTGGTGCGTACTGCGTGTTTATTACTGATCTTTGTTCTTGGCCTTGCAGGCATGACTCACACGGCTTGCTGAATAGATGATTAAATAGCTGCATCATGCCATTACGACAAAGGTTTACTCAACTAATAAATATCTCAGATGGTGATGGGCTGCGTAGTCTGGGTCTCCTCGGGTAATTACCAAAGAGCCGAGCATTTATATCCAGTAAAAACGACAATAAACCCAAATTCATTCTGTGGTGTCGAATCAGAGGTTACAACTGAATTTAAATGACCGCAATGCGTCCACCATTTGCGCAATTGTTTTTTTTCAATCGATATTGTTTTGCACCACAGTCTCTAGATCTTCTCAAGGTCAAGGCACAACAGCGCATAAAGCAATTTGAGAATTCGCAAGCTCGCATCAGGAGGGACCACGCGCCGGGTCTAGCCCTCCAACTAATGGCGATCAACTCCCTGCGGTACCAGATTTCCTACGGCCTCCCCGTGTTGGGAAAGGAGCTTGGACGCGGTCAATACGGCATTGTCTATGGCTGCACTTCGTGGGGAGGAAAGAAAAATCTGGCAGTTAAATGCATTGTCCCCCCGGAGGAAAAGCACTGGCGCGACATCGCCCTTGAAACCTACTACTGCCGGTTTGTTCGTTCATAAAGATGAAACCAGTATATGTATAGTCTCAAGTCCCCAACAATGGCGACATTTGGTTCAGTATATTGTGGCTCGCTGCGGCAGTGAGACTCGCTGACTGCAGATTGGGAACTAGACCGCTGCCAAGCAAACTTCAGAAAGTAGGGTATCGAGTTTAAATCTCAACTGACGGAATTTAGTCATTTGTCGCCTATTTATAAGACTATAAATTAACTTTTCGCATTAGGCAACTTGTCCACAGCGATCGTATCGTATCGATATATGGTGCAGTGATTAACCATCGTTACAATCAGAGCTCCACACCGGCCGTGTACGTTATTATGGAACGCCTGCCTCGGGACCTCTACGTCGCGCTCAAAACGGGACTTGATTGGCTGACTCGCCTGAGAGTCGGCCTGGATATCATCGAGGGCATTCGATTTCTGCACTCCGAGGGTCTGGTTCATCGGGATATCAAGTCGCGAAATGTCCTACTTGACAGTAACAACCGCGCCAAGCTGACCGACATGGGCTTCTGCAAGCCTCTGGCAATGATTACGGGAAGTATACTGGGTAAGATATTAGTTTAACGACGAATCCATCCTCTTTGAGTTGCTTCTATTCCACGCACCGAATGTCAACTGGCTTGTTTAAATAGAGTTGTGCCTAAGTTTGGCTGCGTTTGGTTAACAAATGAACGGAGTCGTATTGCAATTCAGTCGGTCCTCATCTCCAAAACCAGATCATTTTGAACAGATCGCTACGAATCGTACATTTCTTATCTAATCCAACAATCTCAATTTTCACCTTCGCTTTTGTAAGAAGAGGGTTTGTGAACAAAATATCTAACAGTACTCTGTTAAAGAGGCAAAATATTTAAATTACTCATTAATCGTGCGTTTTGTCTACCCAGCTAACACACTTTAAATCTTTGCAAGGAACACCAATACACATGGCCCCAGAGATTTTCGCCCACAAGTACTGTTCTGCTGTTGACATCTACGCTTTCGGTGTCCTATTTTGGTATTTGTGTGCCGGTCGAGTTCGGATGCCTGGTAATTTCAGAAAATATTCTGATAAAGCGGAACTCTGGTTGCAAGTAAAAATAGGTGAGCAGTGCTATTTTAAATATGCAGAAGAATCGAGTCATCAGATTTGATCAGATACCCATTGGGAAAAGATGGCGGAGGCCGGTAATTTTCTTCATAGGTACACTTCAAATATGAGAGACTAAAAGAGAAATTAGAATGGTTAACACCGGCGCTCTGTTAGTGAATGAGTGTGTTCGACTACAATGTCAGGCCGCTCAGATTGCCCTGTGGATGTCGCCTGCCAACACATAACCTACATATTTCACGGCAAATCCCCGGTTTGAGCTGATCCGCTATACAAATTTGAATTTTGGTGTTCTCGCGGGGCAACACAGACCGTTAACTCCCACGAAATATTTTCAATGTTGTTCGGATCTCGTGATTGGCTATGCAACTTCAGGACTTTGAAATGCTTCTTAAGAAAACATTCCTTCGTTGCCCGGGCGTGTTTTTGGGATCATTGTCTTGCTGAAAGACCCAGCCATGTTTCATCTTCAATACCCTTGCTGATGGAAGGAAATTTTCACTCAAAATCTAAAGATAATTTCCCCAGTCATTCTTTCTTTTATAAGGATGAGTCATCCGGCTCCATTTTGTAGAGAAACCGCCCCAAAACACGCTGTTTCCACTCCCATGTTTCACAGTGTGCATGATATTCGTTGGATGCAACCACACAACATTCGGTCTCTCCCAAACACGAATCGTTGAGTTTTTCGCAGGGCAAGCCTGGCACAGTAGGAGTTGTGTCCCTACCGACGTAGTGTGATGCAAATGGTGGCATTTGGCTAATTTTGTCTCAGCTTTCTGGGTGCCATTCTCTAGGTCTCTCCGAGTGGTTCGGCGATTGTTGATCATCGTTCATGTCATCATTCAGACTCCAGCGGGTTAGAACTTGCTTATAGCCCCGAATCGAGGAAGATTATCAGTAGTCTATGATGTCTTCAATTTTATTATACTAGCTCCCACAATATATTTGTTTGCACCAAGTTGTCTACCTATTGAACATCCAGTCCTCCTAGAATCTAGGAGCTAGATAGTAGCATGTCTCATGGGTCTTGACCATGGTGGATATTTGAGCGTGGCTGTTTGAAATTGTGGACAAGTGTCTTTTATGCTTATAACAAGTTTAAAAAGTTGTCATTAATACAAGTAATGAGTGGAGGGCAGAGGAGACTGTTAAAGAAGAAGTTAGAGGACAGTGTTAGCAAGAAATCTTTCTTGTTTTTAGTTTACCATATACTTATTCTACCAAGGAATTCACCACTAAATCTATTGAAATAAGACGATGCGATTTTCTGGATTAATTAAGTCTCTCATACTTGAAGTGAATCAATGATGGAAACAAAAGACCTTTTTTGCAGGGATAACTTGTACAATGAGTGGCTGATTAAATACGTTTTGCCAAAATGCATACAATGCGTTTTATTTGGGGGATTTCTGCAGGTTTGCGGCCCGAGAGGCTACCAATGTTCAGCAAGGAGTGTTGGGATCTCATGGACGTACTGTTGGTCTACCGAGCCTTTCAAGCGTCCGCATGCTGGAGACGTCTACGATCGATTGATGTCAATTATGCGGGCGGAGGAACGCCAAAACACGGGCGAAACCCCCAATCAACCTCCACAACAAAGAGATATCTCCTAGGTCCCACGAAACAATCATATTTGTGCCTTTTATCATTTATGCCCAATTTTAAAATACATTATTTGTTTGTCGGATCATGCCAGTAGAAATAAGAATATGCTGCAGGGTTAAGAGGGATTTCATTGACCATGGAAGGACAGACAGGAACGGGGTTTTTATTGTACTGTCGTGGGGAATGCACGGGGATAACGGGCAACGGCTCTGCTTCTATAGCCGGGGTAGGGATAAGCGACAACGGGGCCCTATTCTGCTTCCTTTTCCGAAGCTCAGCCCGAAGATTCATCCATTTGATTATCGGCACGCGGATCCGCACCGCCGTAGACGTCAGTTCTTCGTCCGGCTTGACGAGCAAAGAATATACCGGACTACGTGCAGTCGTCGACGTTCTCGTTGATACGGCCATTTCTGGCAGGATATTTCGGTTCGTCTGCTTGATTTGCTTCACTATTTCCCCTCAATATAAAGAAGAATTATAACAGAGTAGCCAAGCTCACGATAGAGTGAACGACGATCCCAAAAAGTCCGCGATTCAGCACGGTTCTATTAAAACAAAACTCTTAATCGAGATGAGAACTACAAAAGCTCTTGGAAAGTATGTAAAAGCTTACTAAAAACGTTAGTTATAATTAAATATGATAGGTTCCTTCTACAATGCCACGTGGGTTCCGAGACGCGCATTTGGCGCATTTTACGTGAGTCGCCGGGTGTCCCGGCCAATTTCCGTCATAAATGACGTGAACAATGTGTGTTTCACTGGTTTCGCTGCATGCGGGACGATATTTAGATGTCATATGTAACTGGTAAAGCTGAAATCAGATTCCATAAGAGGTTGTTGTTGATTAGTTTAATTAATTTAAAATTTGGTTAATTCTCGCCTTTTATTTAACGCCATGAAATGAAAACAAAAATTTTGAATATTTTCGAGCAAATGTTTACCCTACTAAAACACAAAACGAAAATGCGATCGTTAACGATTGCCTACTTATTTAGAATAAACACGCGATCGTAGACTAATCTTATGGGTAGGTAACAGGATCCTAATGTAGTATTAGGCGGATATTTGTGAAGCATAACCCCATGAAGAAACATGTATGTCTATGTGTAGACATCAAAAGTGCCTTATAACACAAGACTAAATACTTGCGTGAAATATATTTTTCCAATACCATCTCATCCTACCGGTAATGATGATTTTGTACTGATTTGGATTGTTCGGATAACACCATAGAAAGGAAAAGCTAGGGTTTACAGCACAATCCTCTATGGTCGGAGACAACTGACTCAGTGAAGTTTCAAAGAACTTCATATTGAGGTTTCGGCGCAAGCACCGAAACGATTAATTGTTTTTCTTTCACTTTCTTGAACAGTATTCGCGTAGGTATCTAAATGCAAGTGGCTGTTTGTGTACAGTTTAAAAGACTTAAATCAATACTATGTAATTTAAAATTATTTAAGTGCAAACAGTTGATCAGAAGTTGTGTTCCAAATACACAGAAAGTCTTTTTCGTGCTGATAATATAACTTATCCACAATCACGAAATAAACGTAAAGATTTCTTGAAGAAATAAATAAAGAGTGGCCATATTAAAGTAGTCTAAATAACAACCATTCATTACAGGGCGCGTAAAATTCGTGATAAATAATCAGTTTCGCAACACGTATACAGGTAACAGATAACAATTTGCGAAAGCGGCTTACATATGTTAACCCAGGTCATCTGATTAACTAGCACACATAAACTGACTGCTGACGTGACCAACTCAACGAATGACAAGGCTTCCAACATTGGTCTTTGGTTCAATGTTCTCTAACATAAACGTCGTCGTAGACGCTAACCTAGAATTGTTTTAATTACTTCCACTTCTTCCCGAATGAAATGGACCAAAAACCTTAAAGGCGCGTCCTTCGACTGTTATATTTGTCGTCCTCGGGAACTTTGAGGCCCTCGCTATCATCAACGGGCTTTGTTACGTACCCTTAAACGCAGAAAGAAAGAAAGAAACGCTGATGTAAATTCTCACCTGCCCTAACAGGAGTGTCGGTAACTATTTCTGAGTGGTCTGATTTTAAGAAACTCTGTCAGTTACCACCGTCTTCGGCCCATCGCTTGTATTTTTCTACCGCCTGCATATAGCCGTAGATTTTTGTTTGCTATTTTGGCGGATAACAGGAGTATTCCTGTAGCAGTTGACACCTTTCATTTGAACTATCCATTCTTTTATTCGATTTTAATTGTTGTACTGAATAAAAGGGAATTTTCTTAACAAGTCGCCGGCGACACGATTCCAAACGTTGGCTGTAACTGCTATAAGAAATGACTTCTACCTGGATTTTTATCTATTTATGCACAGTGTGCTTAAACGGAACTTTGGGATGTGACTTAAACGTAAGATATTATTTCCCCAATGTACTAAACTGTAGGATACAATTTCTACTTAAGATATGGTTTTCGACGTTACTCACGTAAGCGGCAGTTCACTATAATCAAACAGACATCGGAATGATAAAATAAAATTCTATGGTAAAAAATCGGTCAGTCTAGCTTGCAAATTCTGATTCCACTTCGCAGTTACTCGCGTTTGCTGTTGACACATTACAGACAATTCTATATTAAGGGTCAATTCAACGCTCCATTCAATCCTACCACATTTGGCGTCGCAACTATGTCAAAAACGAACCTCGAATCCTTATCAGTCAATGGAAATTCACGAGAAGTGTCGGACTACATTGAGCGTTTCGAAATTTGGGCTATCACCCAAGATAATCTAGCTGAAGAAAATTAAGCAGCTTATTTCCAGAACGTCATTGGTAAAGACGCTTATGCTCTGGTGAATAACTTGGTTTATCCGGAGATTCCCATTAAAATGCCACTCGCCAAGATCCAGGAAGCTATTATTCAGCATGTTCTGCCTATAGCTTTTGAGGCTGCGGAACGAAGCATATTCCATTCTCTCATGCAAAGATCCGACCAAAACATCCGAGATTTCATACTTTTACTTCAGACTCAAGCCGCAAAATGCAACTTTGAAGCTCAATAAGACACGCAATTGCGCGACCGTTTAATTGCAGGCATCAATGATCCAAATCTCCAAAGGCAATTACTATTACTCAAGAATCCCACATTCCAGAGTGTTCGTGCTATATGCGACCAATTCCACGATGTCTCGAACATTGTAAAAATTTCTCATATTCCAGATCCCGTGTTTCACTCCAGATCTATCCCTAGTGGACCAAACGCGTGGATATTCCAAAATCGCAAAACCAAGACTGATAATTCATTCAATACTTGTCATTCGTGTGGCAAATTGCATTCACGGGAGCAATGTAAATTCCGTTATGCGAAATGCTATAATTGTGGCATAATAGGCCACATCAAATCGGTCTACAAATCAAAGGTTTGTGCGATTACTAACGATTCAGACGACAATATATCCGATATGGCTCTGATGAGTTCTAGCAGTCAGAGCGGTGGCCATATTTCCAAGGAACTCATGAATTCACATGGAAAAAAGCTGTCCTTCATTGTTGACACCGAGAGTGTGGAATCGCTCATGCATTGAAGAAGTTTTGTCCACTTCCATGTATAGAGAAGACCGACCAGTTGATTATTGGTATCACTGGTCATTAATTGAAAATCCTTGGCTTCTGTATGATTCCTATTGTCCGAGATGGCACCAGATTCCGATGCAAATTCTTGGTGTCGGCGACGGGTCCAGCTATTATCGGTTTGACCGTCATGAAGCATCTCAAGTTTTAACCGAGTTTCTATTCATTACCGGCATTTGAGTCCGAGTTAACAGATCTGGTCCAAAGTGCACCAGAGTGACTGGTGGAATTAAAATTCCCAAAGTCAAACTCGAGGTTGCCGGAGATCCTATGTTCTTGAAGCGGAGGATTATTGCCTTCGGCTTACGAGACTCTGTTGAACTGACTCTGAACCAATTGGTGGAGCGTAATATACTGACTCCAGTGAGCTGTTCACAATGGGCCACTCCCACTGTGACACCACTAACATCCGATTCTTGTCATGATTACAGGATGACACTCAATCGCCGATTGTTACAGAAGACATGCACTAATCCGGAACCAGAAGACATCCTCTATAAATTCAAGGGGTCGAGTTTCTTCCCCAAAATTGATCTAAAAGATGCTTACCTACAGATTCCACTGGATGATGAATTCAGTTTGCTGACTGTTATTATTACACCCTTTGGGTTATTCAGGTACAACTTTCTACCTTCTGGGCTACATTTTGTCCCCGGCTATTTTCCAGGAGTGCATTAATGGCATATTGGATGGCCTTAATTGTATTGAAGTTTACCTCAATGAAATTTTTGTCCATGGTGTCAGCAGGCATGATCATGACGAGAGACTCCTCCAACTATTCCGACGCTTTGTCGAGTATAATGTGGCGGTTAATCCGTCGAAATGCAAATTTGCCGTCCAAAGGTTTGATGTCCTTGGTTTTACTGTCGATAAGTCTGGTTTTTACCCAGACAAGAGAAGACTGAATTCTTTGGTGGAAATGCAGTCCCCGTCGAATTGCAGTCACTTACGCTCTATTATGGGAGCCATTTAATACTATTCGCGGTTTTTACCGAATTTTGCAGGTATCGCTGATTGCTTATTCGAGCTTCAGAATGCGCCAAACTTCCAATGGAATTCCATGCATGAGCAGACATTACAAAAGTTGCTCGCTTTTTGAATTCAGAAGCTATCCTACAACCATTCGCACCAAGAATGCATTCAACGCCGATTACTGATGCGTCGCCCTCCGGCATAGCTGCTGTGTTGGAGCAAGAGGGCTGACCTGTTGTCTGCATATCACGGCGGTTGTCCACAGCTGAACGTGGATACGACCAAACGCATCGCGAAGCCTTGGCGGTTTTCTGGGCTGTGATGCGGTTGCATAAATACTTATTCGGCAGACAATTCACGATTGCGTCTGACCATGAACCTTTGAAATGAATTTACAATCCAAGTCATTTATTGTCAAAGGCTTCTGCAGCAATGGTGCAACGGTGAGCGCCTATAATTATGACGTGGTTCATCGGCCTGCCAAACATATCCAGCATGTCGATTACTTATCCAGAACTGCTACTACAGAGGAGATAACGGAATGCTAGTCTCTCCTGCTACAACCACTGCCTGTGAGTCGCGATGATCTCATCTCGGAGACGCGATTGGCATTCAAGAGAATTCTAACGGCACCATTTCTCGGCAAATACTATGCTCTTGTCGTGATCCATTCATTTTCACGTTGGCCTGAAGTATTTTCTGACGACCAGTGCCAATGCTGACTTCACCAAAGCGGTGTTTCGGAAGTTATTCAGCGTGAAGGCATTCCGCTCGTTTTGGTTACGGACAATGGTACACATTTCACCGCCGACCATTTGGTCACTTGTGTCAAAGGTCTCGGATGCCGGGATTTGCTCACGGCTCCCAGACATCCTCAGTCGAATGGCTTAGCAAAAAACTTCGTCAAGACCCTGAAGGCGGCTATATCATCTATGAAACCAAGTACATTTACAGACTTAGATCGGTCTTTCGACAATTTCCTGATGCAGTACTGCAATGCGGATCAAGCCACCACTGGTAAAAGTCCGGTTGCGTTATTCAAGGGGCGCAAACTCAATACATCGTTCCAATGCCTTAAATCGGGAGAAGTTACTTTTTTCAAAGGGAATAATTTTCGACCGTCTCGAGATCTTATTCTTGGAAGAAGTGGAAATCGCATGGTTACCATCCTCGATGTCACTGATTTATTAAGTCATCGTCGGCATGTCGATCAAATCCGATTCGATGAACTAGCTATGCCCGTTATTGATTCCCATCCTTCTGAACCAGCCGTGACTGTTTTTGATTCCTATCCGTCTGAACCAGCTGATCCGGCTAATACGACTCCATCCGTTCCAGACCAAAGCTCGCAAGCTCTACCTCGGCGATCGGAGCGTTTGGGTTTGAAATCGCCGGTAAACTACCGCATGCCATCGAAGCTGCTGCACCCAGGTAGATGTGGTGATTGCTAACTTTAATTATGTTTTACTATACTAACGTATAATGTTCGTTCAAGAGCAGGGGTAACGGGCATCGGCTCTGTTTCCTTAGCCGAGGTAGGAATGACTGGTGGCTGGTTCCTTCTCTGCATCTCGTTTTGAAGTACTGACAACGAAATTGTCAGTTGTGAGACGACTTCCCAGAGTCGGTCCAGCTTCGACGTGGTTTCGTCGTCGTCCTTATAGACGGTCGACGTTCACTAGTCGACATTCTAGATGAAACGGCCCTTCTAGGCAGGATATTGTGGTTCGTCTGCTTGATTAGTTTCACCATTTTCCTCACTATAAAAGAGAGTTCGCACGGAGTAGCAAAGCTCACGATAGCGTGAACGACGATCCCTAAAGTCCGCGATTCAGCATGGCACTATTAAAACAAAACTCTTAATCGAGATGACAACTACAAAAGGTATTTAAAAGTATGTAAAAGCTTACTAAGAACGTTATTTATAATTATATATAATACAATACTATCACAGACAACAATGTAGAAAAGTTAGGAAATATATTTTGTAGTTATCGTTCACTACTTCTACAAAAAAATAATTAAGAAAAGCAAAAAAAAACATTTTATTTGAATAAACTTAGTCTGTTGGAGGGCTTAACAATTAAACGAATAGTGTGCGGCGATTATCTTTCCATAGTGTATAATTCCATGTGATGGTGTTTACGACCCTCTGACCCATTTAGAGTAAGACAGCTTACTCTGCCACTACATACAAGCTTCACTTCGTTCTCTTCAACCTTCGCAATCACAGCAGCTCAGCCTCTTCGTCCGGTAGTTACCTTTCTTATTTTCGCACAAAGCTCCTATTGTATTCAAATGTCTCTGTTTCTCACATTTATTGTTCCAGTCTCTTGCGTTAGTGTACTTGCACGATGCGTGTTCCTTTCGTTAACCTTCTTTTATAAGTAAAACTCATTTGTCTAGTTTATATGTCTGATTCACCGTGTTATGACCATTGCTGTGGACAACCTCTGAGTTGTGGGGACTCTATCTGTAATACCACATTTTACGCACTATGTAATGTATACGTGTTTTAATAATCACTTTTATAAGGTTATTTCCACGACGGAAAGTTTCTGCTTTCCTGTCATGCAATACCAAAATTGTTTATTTAATTACGAAGTGGGTACCGGGCTCATCTGTGAAATGCTCTGAGTTGAGTAGACGCAATTAATAAAAAGTCGCCGTATTTACTACGAAAAATCTCGTGATCATGGGCACATTGCTTCATGTCCAAAATTGAAATAATCCGTCCTACTTATTCCCTCATGGGTTATATAATTGTTAGATGATACAGCTGCCACTTCCATCGATTCGGGTGGCACAGAGACACCACCTGTAAAATATTCGGAAAAAATCACGGAAGCCGACCATCCTCTAGTAGGATAGCCGTACGAAAGATTAAGTCACTAGGTCTACCGTAACAATCTGTTCAGTTGTATCTACACCGTCGTTAAGAGGCTATATACTACATTTTTTCCCATTCTTATATAAATGCATTAAACTAGCAAATTTTTAACGATTTTAGAATAATCATGCAAAGTGGCACCCTTTTGGCGGATGATTTTAACAACGCTCTGCAGGACCTCTGCAGATCTCTACAACAAATTCATACTGTGGATATATGGAAATTGGAGTCAGATAATACGGAACTGGTCTGCTACAGGCAAATAGAAATTTCAAATGAAAAGACGGAAAGGGGGCATCACGCGCGTCTCGAGTATAGAATCACATTCAGTGATGCCTTTGGAGTTCCAGTCCTCTTGTTTCGCGGTTCGTTTCAAGACGGAAGCCCAGTGCCATTGACATATTTCTGGCATTGCTACATCAGTCGCAGCGACCGTGGGATGCAAGGAGACGATATGTGGTCGGTGATTAGTCAGACTGAGCACAAGGAATCTAGTGTTCCATACTTTTCTCTGCACCCCTGTAAAACAGCCGCATTGATGAGAACCGTTAATCTGCCAAGTGCATCTTCATATCTTGCTTTTTGGTTGTCGTTTACTGTCCGATACTTTGACATATATATTCCACCATCTATTGCTGTGTGTTAATGGGCGTTGTTATTTCTCTAGTTAATAGCGTATACGGAATTTCAAAAAATAATC
Source organism: Proteocephalus fallax (assembly GCA_028672205.1). Classification (NCBI taxonomy): domain Eukaryota; kingdom Metazoa; phylum Platyhelminthes; class Cestoda; order Proteocephalidea; family Proteocephalidae; genus Proteocephalus; species Proteocephalus fallax. The sequence continues at coordinate 2,182 of JAPUBX010002135.1, read as the reverse complement.
ATTTATTTAAAGAAGATTATACAAAACAACCGAAAGTGGCTATTTTCGGGGGACTTTCTTTGGTCTTCGACCCATACCGTAATGTATAGGCGTGTCGTCTGTCAAGGATACGATGTTCATTCCGGCCAGCGTCATTCCCGATAGCGTTGACTATCAAAAAGAGCATGCCAGTGTGAATATTATGAACTTACAACGCGGTTTTGGCCAAGACCCCGTAACATAACGCGCACGTCTTTAATGCCGATTTTTTGAGCTTTCAAGCCGAGTGATATACCAACTGTTTGAGCGGCTACGGTCGTCTGCTTTCGAGCGTTGCGAAAACCCTCAATACCACAACTTGTATCACAGAGGTTTCTTCCGTTGCAATCAGTTAGACTGACTTTAGTGTTGTTTCGCGTTGCAGTAATATGTACGATCGGTAATTCGTGATAGGCCCGATCTCCATACAACCTCTGCAAACCGGACTCTTCCAAAACTTGATGACCAAGACTAAAAACTTGTCGATGTATGTCACTGCTTACATTGACACGTCCTGTTTTAAGTCGGACTTTTCAGAAATCATATTGGGAGAAATCGTATTCGATACAGTCGAAGTTGTAGATGCAAGGCGGCTCGCGATGCCATGGATGCAGGTTACATCATTCTAAAATAATAACTAGTTTTGTTACTATTTATTGGGAAATAATAAGTGTAATTACTATATCGCACATTCAGAAATGAAACTATCATTGTGGAATTAACGAAAAAAGTTCCGAATTCACACTCAGATATCGCTTCAATTTCATCATTATGCTAACACATCCGTAATTAAAGGATAAAATTGGACAATGAGCGCATATAACTCCCGTACAGACTATCGCGCTATGCAGCAGTTACGGCGAGATTTTATTACATATTTGCGTACCGTTAAATGTAATGCTACACGCCGAAGGAAGAAAATCATGAATGTCACACAAGAACCAGAAGGCTGTATTTTAATCACGCGGACTTCGTTGGGCTATTTTAACACAATTTCGGCCCCCGCAAATCTCAAATTAATCCTAGCTTATCATTTAGGAAATGTAAAGAAGATACTGCAATTATGCCGTTTGTTGATATAATACTGCTACTGACATCGGTAATAATACTATCAATTATGCATATCCGACACCGATGACAGCCACCTATAAGGATAAGTATGAATTGAGGAAATTATTTGCATAATGCCATGTCATCAAATACAATGATGTTCAGGAGAACACATGAGCCTGATATCGATAGACGCAGTAGCGTTTATGAGTTCGCATTTAAAATATGGGCTTACGCCTGTTTATAAAGGCTTTCGCACAGCGAAGTAGGTCGGCTACTCTGGACGCTCTCTTATGTATAGTAGCGGTTTGCCCGATTTTTGGGATCCTTTATAGAATGAATCTAGCGGATATTCATCTGATCCGCCTGCTTTCTGTAAAAACGGTCCTATCACTGGATTTCCGCGCTTTGTATATATTTGCCATCCATCCACAGATGATTTCTTGACGTAGCAATTTGTCATTTTTCGTTACGACCACCATATTATGTCATTTAAAGATTTTTTCGCTGTTTCTTGTCCACTAGAGACTGTTTCGTTACAATATGAGAATTAATGTAGTAGTTTTCAAATAACTGTTTTAAACCAGAGAATTTTGAAGGAGAGCATACTATTTTTCAAAGTTTTCGCGAATTCTCGACTTAACTGTTGGACTAACCGTGCAGGGGGAGTGCAAACCCGTGTTAGGAGTCTATGACTTAAAGCATAGCTCGGATGTAATTTCACGCAAATTCGATGTTATTTCACTTATGAGGTGAAGTAATACCCTTGAGTGCTTATATATTCAGATATAATCATGATGACTTCCGGATAGCAGAAAAAGCTTGTCGTGATTCTAAGTTGGTCGATACTTAAAACCACTAAACCTTTTTATGACATAGGCGTCTAAAAAGAATAATGAAGGAGAAAGCACACAGAAGTATCTTCAAAATTGTTTGCTTGATTTAATAATACAAAGGCACTACGTTAAGTCGGCGATCGTGCGTTCGTGGGCGGAAATCGGTTCATGTCCGTTCAAGCAAAAAGGGGCGTTTGAGGTCACTACATGGCTCCCCCCTTAGAATCTTCGTCGTCAGGGGAAGAGATTCAATTAGGATGGCTCGTGGGCGCATCAGC
>JAPUBX010002132.1:0-53150 GCA_028672205.1 Proteocephalus fallax | reverse complement strand
GCGATTGAGTGTCATTCTGTAATCACTACATATTCGGAATGTAACAACGTCGAATTGAAGTGGTGTTCTAATAGAAGTGGCCCTATTGTGAACTGCTCACTGGAGTATATTCCTCTCCACAAATTCGTTCAGAGTCCGTTCAACAGAGTATCGTAAGCCGAAGGCAATAATCCTTCGCTTGTAGGACATAGGATCTCCGGCAACATCGAGTTTTACTTTGAGAATTTTCATTCTACCAGTCACTCTGGTGTACTTTTGGACAATTTGTTTTAACTCGGACTCAACAAGTCGGACAAAACACTGCGGACATCTTCTCTTTCAGTCAAGAAGAGATGTTATTCGTCTGGCCTAATGGCGTATTTTTCAGACAAGACAATCACAGCCGCCATGATGGTTTCTCGGTTTAGATGTGGTAGCTGTGCTACGATAAGCTGTGTGCACATAAGAAGAAGCAGGTAACGGCGAACAACACTGCGGACAATAGCAACACAATAACGTTCTGGCTTCAAACAACTAACCTTCTCTCGACCTAGTCCTCGCAGCTCGAAAGATAGACAACTCGTCTTCCTTCGTATCCGCAAAACACGAAAGGTTTGTTGACAGACCCGGTAACAGCTGGATAACAGCAAATGGTCAAAAGTAGTTTTTCCTTTTTTAAGCATCCCGTCCGGCCATCATTTATGGTGACTGTTGGAAAGACATCATTATCTCTGCAAGATTCTCCTCTAATGAAGTAGACGTTGCTTGTAAGACGCACATCACATTTGTTTGCTTGCGACACAAAAGGAAAAGTTGTTGACAGACGACAGATCGTTGAGACTTGCAACGCCGCGCCAAAAGAGATGCGGGAAACTTACGTCCATTTGTCCGTTTTGCTCGAACTGTAGCCGCCTGTCGCTTTGCCGAAGACAAAGAGGCGTTGTTTCGTGTTCTTAGCTGCCAAACAGTTTCTCTGAATGGCAAAAAGGTTCAGCGCCTCTTGATTTTCAATAAACAAACAAAATTGGAACCGTTGAAACCTCACCCACAATCAAGGTTTAGTCGGAAATGCGAGAATCCACGTTCCAAATAATCGACCATCTTTTGGGAAAAATGAGCGACCTCGCTGAACCCAATCACAGGTGTGAATCCTTAAAAGAGTTCCTCGTTATTCTTTAAGTCTTTCTTGTTGTTCTCCCCCCAGGCTAAACCGAGACGAAACAGTTCGTCTTCCTTCGAACTGGACGCCTTGACGAAACGAACGACCTTTTCAAAGTCAAAATATTCACGATGTGCTTTAATTGTAAAGCCTTTATCGACCTATAAGAGATAAGACAAATTTTTGCGTTCGCCAATTGGCTCGTCTTGACTATGATTGATTTGAAGGTTGCAAAACTAGGTTTATACAATAAAAATGTAAATAAGACCGTCAATTGCGTTTGATGTGATCAGAATTAATTCAAGGCATCCTAATACCATAAGCTTCTGCCACTAAAAGAAAAATATTATGCATCGATAGGAGTATAGGTTGACTATTTTATGTAAAAGCATCTTTTTTTCATATATGTCTATATTATAAAACGTTAAAATCAGACAAAAGTTGGAGTTATTCTGAATGCAGAAAATATTTGCCCTCGGTACCAAAGAAATCGCAATCGATCGAACTGTCTTTTATTGTAAGGGTTTTAATCATTTATTTAAGTGTTCCCGAATTACAAAATTCGCTGAAATTGTGTGGGTTTTTGTGTTAACAAAACAATCATTTTTAAATCTTAACAAGCGCTCTCTCATTCTTGCAATCAATTTGTTTAATTATATTTATGAATCAGTTTTTACTCGTTGGTAGAAACGCATCTGTAGCATTATATTGACTCTATCCGGTTGTTCATTGTTTTAGTGATTAACCCGTTATAAAAAAATGAACTCCGGCGTTCAATTATTTTGACTTATATAAATATAAATGATAATTCAAATCTGTTTTCTTTATGACCGCAAACAGTAATTATTTAAGTAATATTATAGTCAATATACACAACGGTGTCAACCTTACACAAAAAGCTCGCAAAAGCTGCTTTGGATTGTTCTCAGACGTCCACTTGGTTTAGCAGTTCGGAAAACAAGTTCATCTTGTAAAGCTAATCCGATCGACGTTTATTTACGGGTGTTTTTAACAGCCCAATGTTCAAGTTTATACATATGTAGAACATAAATGACACTTAGTATTATAAGTGCTGATGTTAAACCATTTTTCTTACCTTATCTGTTTGAGGTAAAAAAAAAGGGGGTAAACCTTGACACGCAATTGGAAACAAACTTTGCAATTGTATGAAACCCTTGATTACTGTCTTACTTGTAGTCCGGCTGGACCCAGATTTGTAATACTTTCATCTTCCGTCAAAGATGTTTTCTCCTCTTCCTTTTTATTTTCCATCTCCTTTTCCTATTACATATATTCTTTTTCTTTAATGGCTGGACCCATCGCCGACACAATGAATTTTCATCGGAAAACATTTTTTTTACTGCTAGAAGTTTAAGTCCTCGTGACCTAAATAAAGTCACTACAATTAATATTATTAAAACTTGAAATTATTTAGACGCTTGCATTTATTAAACGAATGTACACCTACCAAAAGCAGTCATATTCGCAATACGTAGCTAATGCCGTTCCAATTATTTTTAAAATTCTTACAAGGCCTGTATGACCACATTTAGTTCTTTTAGCCGTAAAACAAAACATCAAGCATTTTTATTGTCGATATTAAGAGGAAAAAAACACAATCGATGGAACTTAATGTGTTTGAACGATATATATCATAGAAGAAATATGCAGGGTTATTTAAGGGATTCCCTGCTGATGTCAACGACAACGGCGGCCTCGATGTTCTCGAGAGCATCCGGAATACCGCCAATGCGGCGCCACTTGAATCGCTTCAAATCGGCCTGCAAAGAAACACACAAAAGAAATTACGTCAGAAACGCAGTTTGTGAAAATCCCGCGGCCACTACGGTTACTTCCATTCGTCAGTCGTCCAACAACATAAAAGTGCATGAAAGGAGAATGAAAGATGAAAAAATCTCACTTCCTCTCCGACCTTTTCTCCGGTTGTTTCGGCGACCAATTCTTCTATTTGCGACTCGCAACTACCAGCTCGTTCTTTTATTTGAGTAAAAAACAGATTATGTCTCGCAGATGATAAAAATAATAGTTTAAATCCCGACTTACCGAAAGCGAGCAGACGATTTTGGAAGACTGCGAGAAAAACTTGATAAGGAGATTTCGAACCGATTGGGTTTAGGTCAGTCCACTGGCCGGGGTCGCCGACAAACCGGGGGGCGTCAGCATCTCTACAGAGTCGCGTTTCAAACCGCCTACAACTAGAATGCGCCCAGCGAAAATAGCCATTCCATGGTCGCGGCGCTCATAGTGCATCGGCGCCAAGTCGACCCACTGTGGCGAATCTTCGTCTCCCCCAAGACTCAGCAGCGACACGTCGGATAGACCACCCAATATGGACTTAAAACTGCTGCCATCTTCCCCCCCAGTCAAGAGGAGATGCGGTGAGTTGGGCAGAATGGCGTCGTCTTTAGACAAGATAATTACTGCTGCCTGGCAAAGTGCTCGCTCAAGCGGTGGCAGCGGTCGCCATGATTGACTACAGGCAAAAGAGAATACGAAAATGACGGTGACTGAGAACGAAAAGGTAGACAAAAACAAAGCTACGGCCGCTTCTAAATTACCTTCCTACTACCCAGCGCTCACAGCTCGAGAGACGATCAATTTGGCCTCCTCCGTTGCCGCAACATACGAACAGTTCGTTGACAGATGCGGCAACAGCTGCCCCCCTTCGTGGAGTCTCGAGTGGTGGCGCCTGCGTTACGCGTCCTGTTCGGCCATCAATTACCGTGACTGTTGGAAATACATCATCTGAATCGCTCCACGATGCTCCACCAATGAAATAGACGTTGCCTGAAAGACCAAAACCACGGCAATGTGACCTATCTCTCTTAAGAGACTAGTCGAAAAGATCGCGGCAGGCGACTTACCGTTTAGACTGGCAACGCCACGCTCTTGGAGAAGCGGTAAACGAACATCCATTTGCCCGTCTTGCTCGAACTGCGGCAAAGTGTGGACGAAATCGGTTTCATCGTCACCGGTTTTTGCCTTGCCGTAAACAAGGAGTCGTTGGCGGTGCTTTTAAAGAGAAACAACGTGTTTTAATTTTAAACTGTTTCCATTATCGCTCAATTTCGGTTGCATCGGATTCAATAACCCGGTTTGTAATATGCATGTTGCATTTTAATTCGACGGTTAATTTTGTTTGATGTTCAATTAAATGAATAGATTCATAAATATCCCGATCCCATTTACTGTCTCGCTTGATAGACAGAAATTATGTTTCGATATAAAAGGGTTGATGATTAAATTGAATAATATTTTATAAAAAAATAGATTTTTTTATTATGAACAACGATGTTGAGGATTTGATTTTATTAATCCAGAAAAGAAATACTTCGATTCGTACTTAAATAGACTTTCCTTTGCATTAATTAAAAACAACTCAAATAATAACCTTTATAAAAAAAATCTTGTTTAAATAGGGCAAACAATTTACAAAGGGACTGGCAGCTTTTGCCTATGTTTGAATGCTTTATTTCAACTAATGTTGAACATGTGCAGTGCACTGAAGCCTTTGTGGGTTCCATCACATTCAGTTTCAAGGTCATATCGTGTATGTGGCACACGACGAAATGAAATGTGGGTGTAAATGTAGAAGGGTGCGTCATTGCGTTTAATAGCTCAGGAAATCTGGAGATGGCACAGACATGCTTGTAACAGTCAACCAACTCTAGCTTTGCCAACATTTGTTTCGTTATAAAAACGGTTAAAAAATGGTTACGACGTAATAAGCCCAAATTACTAATAGAGAAGTGAGAAATAGAATGAATTAGACAAATATCAATCCAATTTTACTACGTGTTTTTCGTTAAAATTTAAATCGAATTTTGTTGACAGCTATTAAGTAGGTCTATTCTTTACACGAAGTCTCTGTTTATCAATTTTCGAAAATTGTACGCCTACGGTATTCTTTGAAAAAAAGACAACCAGAAAGCAGAATATGACATAACTGGAGATTGCACACTAGCTACACCATACCCTCTATGTTCACTTTGCTCCGAATTATTCGGTATCACATAGCATGCGTCGATAGAATGATTCAAGGTCGTGGCGTCATAGAAGAACAACGATGCGTAGCAATGAATGCGTGCAAAAGTTCATGTTTAAGCCAAAATGATCCAAAATTATAGCAGGAAATTATTCGGTTTATAAAAACATTATGTTTTTTTATATATAACTAAAATCAAATTATCATAACGTAAAACAAATAGGTTTAGCCGTCAATATCTGTTATCGATTTTCGGCTATATCGGCTCCAAAATAAATGAGTTCCAAAACAATTTGTTTACGTGATCTGCACAAAGTACCCCTATTTGACTCAAATAGGAGACTTTTAAATTCAAAGTTCAGCGTGTATACCTTTCAGCGTTACCTTTGTCAAGATCAATTATGGTCGAGGGTGACTTTACCACTAATTTAGAAAAATTCTTTATCCTTAGACACAACCAATGTTTAGTTTTAAAGTGACTATACAATTTTAGAAGATTTAAGATTATACTGTTCACTCATCGGCTTACCTCTGTCTTTAGGTCGCATTTGCGTCCGCTGTTATTGAAGTCGTTGGGGTCGTCAAAAGAGACCATCGAGGTTGCAGTCGGGAAAGTTTGTGAAGCACTCATGTAAAGGCGTTTAGTTTAAGCTTTAGAACTTCAAAATAAGATGCATTAAATTGTGTTTCAGAGGTTTTTGAATCGTGTGTCTCCAGTATTCGGGTTCGTGCGTACGTGTCTCCGAAACCAATCAGCTCAGCATATGGCTCCTTTGTTTGGTGTTACATTTACGCAAATGCGTATGACAGAAAAATCGGGGTTTTCATTCGGTAATGCAGAAATGCTGACAAATGGTTATTGATACAATAGTAGGAGTAGAGTTTTATGTTTGATTGTACTGTTAAAAAAGACGTGATACTTCTCCTGAGAAGTTGTTTAGATTAATGAGTTACTTAAACGTTGTTTTTTGGTGAACTTGAAAATAATAAAGTTAAAACGTTCATAAAGTTAAGCGGGGAATTCAGAATGAATCGGTTTTCTTGTAAAACGTTGATTGGCACTCTCAAACTCAATTCGAGTTCTTTTAAAAGAACATGAATTTAGTACAATACATATAAACCAATCTTATTGTGGCCGTTATTTTAACAAAATCAGATCCGTCACGACCGAATAGTTATGCTTTCTCACGAAAACCAAACTTAGCATAAAAAATAGTCATTGGGAGAAAGGAAGAAAGCGAAGGATGCGGGATTTTTAAATATTCAATTTAAAAAGTCTCTTTTTTGTGATTTTCTTTGCTATGACAATACCACCTTAAATATAATCCGGACCACAGAATTTTCGTTACGGGTAGCAGTTCTTCTATCACTTATCCCGTTCGCCAAACTTTATATACTTCGTGCTAATTTACCTTGATGTTAATTCTTAACTTATTCTGATTTCTCTACGTATAATCGTCACTTCCTGTAACATTTTTGTTTATTGTTGAAAGTTTTGGTCTTTGTGACCTTAATACAACCATTATTATTATTATTATTATTAACTGACAGGCCTACCACCAGTAATCTACACCCGACCGGAACACGTTTTCTAAAACTCGAAACGCCTCCAACGAAGTACGCGCGACCCGATCACAGAAACCCAAGCTTCCACTACTGCTCTGAATTCGGCAGAAACGAAAGAGCGTGTGGCCACAGCAAATGTAACCCAAACGTACCTTTATCTGTTCTAACCCAACTGTTAAAGAGTTTTAAACCGCTTACGTTTACAGGCAGAATGCTGCGAAAATGGTCTAGCTTCCTAGTAGACAGGTGTGCAGCCGTCTCTTTATTATCAATGAAAAAATCATGCGTTGTTCACGGCTAATCCTCTCCAAATTTCTTTAAATAAAATTCGTAGCAGCAAATAACTCCGAACTTACAATTTTCGGTTCTGTAACAATCCCTGTCACTTTGAATGGCCAAACATTGCACCATAGTTTTGTGTATCCCTCGAGATCAAGTGAAACGAATCGTTTGCTGTAATATTTTGAGGAAAAATGTGCCGACCATAAATTTATCCAAAACACTCGGATGTCTACTCCTGACCAATGACAAGGAGACACTCGACCTTAGTGGCGAAGATGTAGACCAACCCCCTCTACCTACTGAACCCTCTTCCATCGAGCAGATCCTACCAGACAAGATCCCAGAGACAGACCGTTAGTCTTTGTACAAGGCGTTGGTTCCATTCACAAAAGTTTTCACTTGGGCAGACCAGGCCATTGGACGGACTAATGTCGAACGGATAGACACAAATTCCTTAAACTCCCGACACGTTCATTGCGAAGAATACCCTTTTACCTCCGCGACGAACTCAACACAAGCGTCGACAAAATGCTACAAAAAAACATTATTTGACCCTCGACCTCCCAATAGGCCGCCTCCGTAACCCAAGTTTTCAGAAAAAAAGAAAATTCCCACACGCTATGCATCGATTTCAGGCGCCTTAACGACGAAATGTGGTTGTTTTGTATGTAAAGTTGGATTTACCCTGAATGTATAATAAAATGATTGTCTGTTATATCGGTAAAACTTTATAAGCCAACCGAGACTCTTGACAAATTAGACACGTGCAGCAACCATGATTTGTATGCAAAAGTGTAACTTAAAATATACGTTTGTATAGTAAAACACAATTTATAATTATTGTTAGCAATCACCACAAGAAGATATGGAAGGGGTGTGAGGGATAGTTCTGTGAGTGGACAATGCGTATCGTACAAAAAAAGGATCGAAGTCGAGATCCTCGAAAACTTTGAAGTCGGTTGTGGAAACGGACTCTCTTAAATTACACTGGTTCTGGAGGCAGTGAGAGCGGATACGAATCTTTTTAGGTTTGGGAGACCGTTGGTGGTTTTTTTTATCCTTGGCATATATTTTCAGTATACCAACAACGATGCAGTGGTCCGTCTGGGCTAAAAGTGCACGTTTTTGACAAACATACAGAGAAGATTCGGACACAAATATGAAGTCCAGAAGATTCCCATTGCGTGTGGGAAAATTTACTATGGTATTTAGACCATGTTTCACAAGAGAGCTTATGGGCGCAAAATTAAAATCACCACACAGTAAAATGAAAGAATCATCTTTAATGGAGAAGTCGGTTGTGGTAGAAGATCGGGGGATATACAAGTTAACAACTGTAACAGACTTGCAGTTTTGAAGAGACCTCGGATGCCACATAACCCCAACACATTTATTAACACAAGCTGCATAGCAGAAAACCTTTTTGTTAGATTTTGACCAGCTGAGATTGATGCAACTCGCAACACCACCATCTTTGGATTAAACGCCGACCCCTCTGTCTTTACTCAAGCATTCGAAATTCTCTGGCATAAATATGTCGTCGATATTGATGTCCCGAGGCAAGGTTTCTTGTAGACAGACAACGCCTACAGGTTAAAACAGAGCAGTTGGCAGCAAAAAGTTAAAATCCGCTACTTTGTTGAGAATTAAACGCACATTGAAGGACGCAAGAGCTGGAAGTGATGTATTTGCGAGATAGCGACTGCGAACAGCCCTGAGCTAATTATGTCGATACTAAGCCGTGGTCTGAGTCAGTGGTGGTGGCGGGATTGCCAGTAGTTGTACACACAAAACCGCTTTTCGTATGCGGTCAGTCGATTAAAGCTGCATTATGAATGCGAACAGGCTGCTTGTAACACGTCAAACAACGGCTGTTGGTTGGTTCTTCTTGGTCACCGCGAAATCGAAAATGTCTGACAGACGTCCTAGAGCGCTGTTTGAGCACACGTTTTTTTGATATTCAGCGGTAGATTAAAAGACGGCTCTAACTAGAATGAGAGCTCTTTTTCGTCAGTCAGCGCTGAAGATGGCGCAAGAATGGTCCGCGGAACGAAGGAACGAAAAAATAGGATGCCCACGAATAACTGGGAGAAGTATATAAATCCGCATTGCCCAAAGGAAATCTTCTTAATTTTTTTACCATCCGTTGTTGTACGTCGGTTTAGAACCTATTCACATTTTGGAATCTGTAGACTTCAAGTCACTTGATATCATCATCTTTTTTGTGTGGCAGCACCCGGATAATCCCTTAATGTCGATGCCCCAAGTCGTCAAACGTTTATCGACGGCCTTCGAATTCGCCAGCTAGTTCAACAATTTAATCGCCTACTGACCAAGTAATTAGTCTTAACTTCTCCCTGTAAGTTCCGAATGTCAATTTGTTCTTCTCCTGCTTAGCATTCTCCTGTAAATAAACATATTTCCTAAACCTTATTCGATGTATCAACCTTAAACTTATCGAATTCTATCGTCTGCGAAACCTTATATTTACGTTTTTTCCCATAATTATCCTTTTGCAAACAAATCGTTTTATTCTCATTGATCGCATTTTCATTTCTTTCAATTTTATTGGCAAAAATTACTCCTTATAATCTGCCTTTAACATATCCTTTCATTAAGCCTAGCCCTCAACAGCTTCTGTTTAAACACCTACCTAATTTTCTTTTAACTTTTTCCGTTTTGTTGTTTATATTTTCAAATGTTGGGCTGCTAATTATATTTTAATCTGGGTTTACCGTTCGTTACGTGATTGGTGGCCCCATTACAAATAAAAATCAGTGCACGCATTTCAAAACGGTAATTATCTTAAATTATTTGATTTTCTGCTCGCTCTTAGATTTATTTCTCGCATACTGCGTTATGAGTGCAAGCATTACTGCGTAAAACCCGAAATGCGGCGTGTCACTACACTGCTTTAATTATTTTCCAGAAATTTTGAGCGCCAATCTCCTTCGATGAGATAAGCACCCAGATTCAGCAGATAATCAACGCCGTCGTGATATTTCGTCAACATTTGCTACATATGTTTTTCCCAGCGCAACCTGTTGTTGTTCGAATAGGTTCGGTCTTCATGGATCTCTTATCAAGTAAACAAATATGCTTCTCGTCCCAGACACCCCGTATGGCGAGCATAAGCACTGTAGTATCGATGTGTGCTGTGCTGCGTCGCTTTATAAACAATCCCAACTTGCCTTTTGAAGCAGATTAACCGTACGTTTTTGTATTACTTAATATTTTGTTTATATTTAGTGTCGAAACATTGCTGAACTGCATCACAGCGTGCCACACGCCGTCTCCTGAGTGAGTTTTTTTACGCAGATCCTGGACGCAATCGATTCTATCCACGGATCGTGCATTCTTCATCGCGACATCAAGCCCTCGAACTTAGCCATGGGCCATTTGCCCCTCCGAACTCAACACCCTTTACAATCTGGACTTTTGTCCGTCCCGCCAGTACACCAACTCGGAAGACGAAGTGCAGCCTGCTCGACCCGTAGCCGGATTCAAAAGAACCGTGTGCTATGCCGCGCGCATAAAATATAGCAAGCCAGCATAGATTTGTTTTTCGTATTCCTCTCGCGAAAAATTCCTTAAAATCAAATTGTTTGGTTGCTTTTATTGGAAGCTAACATCTTCACAACAGCCAATAATCTCTTCATCGTCGGCTAAACACCCTCTTTCTTATTGCGGGGGTTGTTGACACCCAAGCTTCCTGGCAACCGTATTTCTTCGTAAACCTCGCCTCTAGCCGAGCGTTGTTGCTCGCTTTTGGCAACTGAAGATTTTGATTGCACGACGAAATATAAACCAACAATGAACAAAGGTTTTTCGGAATCGAAATAAACCGACTGATCGTAGCCGCATACGCACAGCGATCGGAGGAAACAAGGTAAGCACAGATTGAGATCCTGTTCAGAATATCCGTCTTGACGATCCATCTTTAAAGTTTTCCGCTGACCGCCAGCGCGAACCTGTGTATCATTGTGTCTCTTTAATGGCGTATAACGTGCCTTAACATGCTGCTTCGAACTGATTGAGCAACCAGGCTTTTGACATTGTTATAGAAGAAGTAACGTTCGTCCTCTTTCAAGATTGCTGACAAACACTTCCAATTAAATCGCGACCTAGCGTCTACAGGCGTGTGCGCGCGTGCGTGATTATTAACGTATTTTCTCTCTTTCTTAATCGGAAACATGAAACAGAGCTACAAACAACTGAAACCTATAATCAGCAACAGCAGACGCAGCAGGTTTTAATCGGCCTGGCGCCCAACACTTTTGCTGCCAGCTACTTCGAATCAGCTGGAGGCGCACTAGCTTACGTGACGACAAACGCGGACGGAATTTACGACGGTTTCAGTTCACGACTTATTCTCTCTCATGTTCCGCAAACACAAGTTGTAGCGTGCAAAACCTCTCACCTTATGGTTACCCGTTCTACTACAATCCTCGAAAATCAGCAACTGACCCTAATTTTCACCTACGCCTATTACACGAGTGTCCAAGAGAAACCGCCCGTTTTGTTGGAAAACCGATTGCCATCTCAAAAAAGGGTTTGACGGTCTTTGGTTCCCCCGCACGGACCCGTGAAATGCCTGTCACTTACGAAAGACTTACGACGATGGCAATATGCACGTTATCCAACATTGAAGCAACACCCTTTACAATGCTGAACGGAACAATAGTACTACCACTTCGAGAAGCTTGCGGTTATCTTCTGAATAATAAGGTTAAAGCATAGGGTTTGATTCTTTGTTCTTCGAACGATAGCGGCATCTAAAAAAGTGCTTTGCCCAAAGATTCGCGGATCCTGCGTTGTCACCTGAGTGTCAAATTACTTTTGTCTTATACGTTGCAATGAAGATTATCACAGATATTATCCAGACAAAATGTGAATCATTATTTAATACGTGTACATTTCTAGTTCACATAGTAGTTAGGAATGTTAAAAAAAACAATTTTTCTTTGTTCAATCGTTTAAAATATAAATATTTAATGATAAGTAAATTCGTTTTAATTCACCTCATTTTAGGTCAACGACAAGCGGCGCTGAAATCGGACTATCCGCAATTGGACGTGTACTTACAATAACAACAAGCAAGTTTATTTATATGCTATTAATATTCTTACTTGAAAATTTAATTTCTCAACTACCGAAAGCAAAATGCTTTTATAATAGTTTACATTCGTTAATTGAATCGACAAGATATTGAAGGGTTCAATAAAAGATCTGTTCTTATCCTAACGGCCCATCCGAATAAAGATAGACAGAACGACCACTTCGTATGTTCGAATCGGACGGTGTCAATTTATCGATTTAAACAAAAGTTAATAAATCATTACACTACAGGGCACCATCTTTAGAAATGTAGTCGTGAAACAACGGAATGGCTTAACAGATATAAGTTGTAAGGTGGTATGAGAAATGTACTCGGCGTCCCGAACGAGTTGTCGAAGGAATGAGGATGCGCGGTGGAATGGTCGGGAGACCTACAGGTGGATTGTCCTTGGGTTGACGATGTGCGAAAAGATTGTTCGAGTTTCGTTTACTGGTTGGCTCAGAAATGGTGGTCGCTACCGGGTCACTTAACGGAGCACGTCCTGGGGTAAAATTTTCACCCACCGGCGTTTCCTCCACGAAAGCTGCTTTGAGACGATCGACGCTGATCGTGTTCTTCTACGCCGTTCATCACCGCTGTACGTTTCCTGACCTCAAAAGGGCCATCAAAGGGAAGCTGGAGAGACTGTTTTACACTGTCGCAGCGGACAAAAACATAGGAGCACTTCTCTAGCGCCGCATCCAAATGTGAAGGTTGTGTAGGTAGTCATGGAGCGATTGGGCGCAGATTTCTGGCGAAGGGTATTATACGCGTATAGAAATCGCTAACGGCGTACTCATTGGCGGGGGAATCGGCGGCGAAAAAACGCTCCAGGTAATCTTTACGTTGTCCCGAATACCAGTTAGGCTGGGCTACTTCGCAGGTCAGGTTTAATCGTTGCTCGGATGCTTAGTAGGGTCATTGCAAGATTGTCCACCCAATCGTTTCTGTCATCTCTAGCTTTGAGGGCTACTTTAAACTATCGGTGAAACCTCTCGACCATGCCATTAGTGGCTGGATGGTTAGCTGTCGTGCTTTATCTCAGACAACCAAGGAATTCGCACATCTTGCGGAACGCGACCGACTCAAATTGTTGTCTGCGATCAGTTGTGATATAGCGCGGAGCTCCAAACACGGCAACCCAATTGTTTAGGAACGCGTTGATTACGATTTAAGAGGTAGCGTCAGGTATTGGCACCGCTAATGGCCATCTTGGGAAACGGTCAACGCATGTTATTAGGAAACGGAAGCTCTTTGAGTCAGGTAAGGGTCCTACTAGATCGACGTGTACGTGGCTGAAGCGAGCATCCGGTAGGTCAAACGAACTTACTGGCGCCTTGTTATGACGGATCACATTGGAGCGTTGACATGCGATGCATGCTTTGGCCCATGTTCTCACGTCTTTCGAGAGACTTTGCCATGTGAAGCGACAAGCAATCAATTTCACTGATGCCTTGGGACTTGGGTGAGCGAGGGAGTTAATTGCATCGAAGACAATACGTCGAAAAGATGGAGGAACAGCAGGTCAAGGATGTGTCGTCGAGGTGTTGCATATAATTGTGATCGCTGGGTTGGGCAACGGGAAAACTTTATAACTAGATAGGCGATTATGAGTACACACTCGTGCTTCCTGTTGTGCTTGTGCAAAAGCCTCGTAGTCGATATGGGGCGTTGTGGTCAAACCTTTTATTGTGATAAGCAAAAGAGCATCAGCGACTGGCTTGTCGACTCCCTTCACGTGCCTTAATTTAATGTAAAATTGCAACAGGAAATCCAGTTGCCGTATTTCTCTCTCCGCGTACTTGGCAGATGATGAACGGGAAGCTAAGTGGTAAGATAAGTGGTAAATCGTCCGTGAAAACCGTTACAGTTGAAGCCTCAGCCCAATGTCGGAAGTGGCGGATGGCTGCATAGACCGCTAATAATTCGCGTCCGAAAGTACTATAGCGTCTCTTCGTCGCCGAGAAAGCTTTCGAGAAAAAGGCCAGTGGTTGTTGGTGATCCCCTACCTTTTGATGTAAAACGGCACCGGCAACTACGGTCGACGCGTCTACCATAACAGATAAGCGAGCGTTAGCGTTCGGGTGAAAAAGGAAGGTGCATTTTGCAAGCTTCTGTTTCAAAAAATCCACGGCTTAAAGTTGATCATCTGTCAAGTGTAATGGTCCGTTAGCTCCACCGGTCAATGCAAGGGCAAAGAGACAAAGGCACAATTGGGTATGAAGCGGCGGTAAATATGAATCATTCCCAGATTCCGACGAAGCTGACGGCAAGTCTTGGGGACTGGGAAACTTGAAACGGCCTTCGCCTTATCTGGCAGGGGTCAACATCCTTTGGAAGAAATCAGGTGTCCGAGGTACTGAACCGATGATGAGGCGAAACTACATTTGCTCTTGTTGATTACTAAGCCGTTATGATAAAGACGCCGAAAAACCTCTTAAACGTGTGTTAGGTGTTCAACCTGTGTCGTTCTGGCGATCAAGATATCGTTGAAATATACGAATACATAATCAAGCCCGCGAAAAATGGAATCGAGGAAACGCTGGAAAGTCTGGGCGGCGTTCCGCAAACCAAAAAGGATTCCTAAGAACTCGAATAACCCAAATGGTGTCTTGTTGGCGGTTTTGGAAATGTCTTCTGCTGCGACGGGATTTTGTGATTGGCGCGCGTATGGTAGACGGTTGAAGAAATGGTTTTTCCGTAAAGGGAGGCAACGCAATCTTGGATATTGGAAATTGGGTAATTGTCGTGTTCAGTTACTGTATGTAAGGCCAGGAAATCACCACAGGTCCTCCAATTCCCTTAAGTCTGTTTCGGGACCATGTGTAGAAGGGAGGACCAGCTGCTTTTATCGAATTCATTTTCGGCGATTCGTCTTCTATCGGGGGCTTGTCTGCGGTAACGGCAAGATTGTGGGGGGGCTCTGGTGCGTATGAAATGTTCGACATTGTGTTTAACGGGAGCTTTTTGCTTTGGAGGTTTCACCAAGTCGGGGTATCGTAAAAGGTGGGAGCGATAAGGGCACATCGGTTTGTCTGTAAATGCTTGAGGTGAGACAGTATGGGGCAACATGCGCTACAAGTATGACGTGCATTCGTGCCGGCGTCCACCAGGCATCGCCCTCGGATATCGGGATACAAATTAAATTCGTGGAGAAAATCAGCGCCGATTATCGGGGATGGAATATCCGCCACTATAAATGCCTAGGACAGCGAGTGCTTGAAACCTAGGTTCAGGGAAAGGCGGCGGCTTCTATACGTTGGAATTCGAGAACGGTTTACTGCTTGTTAAGAATGCGTTGAGAATGACGTTTGTCGGTAGGAGTTAGAAACGGGTATAGCGCTGACTTCAGCGCCTGAATCCAGCATGAAACAAAGATTATTGCTGGGGTCCCGAATGAAGAGCACGCGGCTTTTCGAGGGAGCGCTAGATTGGGTCAGCCGCTATTACTATCTGGCGATGGCGTTTCCCGATCGTCGGCACGGAGAACGACAGTGTCGTGCGTTATGCCCGAAGTTCGTGTGGAAACAAGATAAAAGGTCAGCCGCGTCTTTAAGGGGAGGGCGAATACTTCTGCGTAAAGGGGACGAATCTCGTGAATTAGAATTGGGTCTCCGTTGGCGGTTACGTCCTTCAAATTCGGCGCGAAGCTTGGTTTCTATTTGGTGGACCAGGCGTTGCATTTCTTCGTGCCAAGCAAGGTGTGTGATCTCCTTCCTCTCTTGGTTTGGTTGTCTTGCGAAGGCGGCGATAGATCTTTGTTGCGCGTCGGCGTCAGCTACCCTGTCGGCAGTTTTGGCAAGCTGCGTTAGGGGGACATTTTCGGTAAGTGCGACAACCGTCCGGATTGCTAGCGGATGTTTTTTTAATGAAAAAGGCCTTGACAAAGCGATCATTAAAGCCCATGTCACTGCAAATGTCTTAAAGGTGATGCAGTAAAGCAGAAGGTGGGAGAAGCGGCTGGCCAACTCAGACGTCAAAGCGCAAACCAAATGATAGAATTTTGTAAGCTCCTGGGTGATGCCAAGGCAGGAGAATTGTGATCTTCGATGACAGTGAACCATGCTTTCATATCAGCTAGCCAGACTGGGGGAATATTGATCGACACAACGGCGATTTGTTCGTTGGATTCCATTTATTTTTGTTTACCGAAAAAAACGTGGTAAGTGACGAAACCAAATTGAAATGCTCGTCAATTGAAGGGTTCAATAATAGGTCTGTTCTTAAATTAACGGCCTATCCGAATAAAGGTAGACAGAACGACAACGGTGTCAATTTATCGATTTAAACAAAAGAAAATAAATCAGTATTGAACCCTTCAATATAATCAAATCCACCTGAAGCACCCTTCTAGTCTGGAGAGCTTGAGCTAGACAAAAAAGAGTCCTTTGAACAAGTGTTATAGGATTTGTGTGTCTTATCAGCGAACTGATTGGTTTCGAAGACGTGTACGCGCGCACTTGAACACTGCGCAGGCACGACTCACAAACCCCCAAACCGCTATTTAATGCGTTCAATTAAGTAGTTTTAAGCTTTCAAAGACTTAACAACTTTACATGGCTGCTGCACAAACTATCCCTGACGATTTCAACGCACTCACAAACAGCGGAAACCACTGCGACCTGAAGATGGAGGTGAGCCAATGGGTGAACGGCATTATCTCTAATATCCTGAATTTTATCTATACTTGAAAACCACAATTTGATGTAGTCTAAGCATAAAATGTTGTCCAAGTTTTTGTGTAAGTCACTTCGGATGATTTTTACAGCTCTCGTCAAACATTCGTTTCAGAAGTATTTAATAATAAAGACGATAATTCCGGTAATCCTTAGAATAGCATGACGGGCTCACAACCTTGTTGTATGAGATAACATTAGCACTGTTAAGAGTAACCAATATGAGTTAATAAGCCCATTTATAACTAATATAATGAAAGTGAAATCGAAAAACGTCTTGGTAAAACACATTCTGGTACTAATATAACATTTTTCTACGACCACAAGCATCAATTATCGTGTTAAATCACTCTTTTATGTAAGTTCTGCCATTCATTCATTGGAATACATGGTAGTGCCAGTATTAAGCCGTGACCTTGAGTCATGCTTTCGTGGACCGACCCATTCTATGTGACTCCGAATAATTAAGAGCATTGTAGACCAAACAATACAGTATTGTGTGGCGAATCCTTGATTTGCCAGAGAATGTTTGTACTCACTCGTGTCCTGTTATTCCTCCCAAATTTTGAATTCTCATTTCCTCGTCAATTTTATTTTTTTCTCTTCAATCTCCTGCTTCTCAGTTTCCTCGAAGTATTCCTCCATACTCTATTTCTTCATCGCAAAATCATCCTCCTCATCTTTATATTATTCTTCCTTTTCTTCGCTTAATTTATTAACTGTACACCATTCGCTCCTTCTTAATAATAATAATTATTATTATTACGCTTTATTAAGGTCACAAAGACCAGAACTTTCAGCATTTAAATGTTTAACAGGAATGGAGGAAATAACAACAAGGGACTACTCCTCATTCTCTAGCTCAGGTTCATCATTTTTCTCAACGTTTCTTATAATCTAGTTCTTACCAGTTGTTCTTCTTCTTCTTTTTCTTAATCGGCGTTTCCTTTTTAACTAGCGTATCTATATCATCGACGTCATACATAATCTTTTTCTTCATCTTCCCATTAATATCTTACTTCTCCTTAATTACTAAACGTCTTCGTTCTACTTTTTATCGTTCAACTCTTTTTTTCTCTTATTTTTCTCTATAAATTCTGTTTTAATTAGCAGGTTCTCCTTGTATTCTGAATAATCATTTTTGTTTTCCCCATCTTTCAGTGACACCCAATTGTATTCTGCTTTTTTTAATTAGCTCTAACTCCTTATCTTCGTCTCACACATAACGTATTTCGACACTCGAATATTTAAGAAATGTTGGTTCAGGTCGAAAGTCAGGCCCGTCTTCAAAGATACAAAATGGGTTGTTTTTTTGGAAAATAAAACTTTTCCATGCACGATTGACTGGGATTTGAAATTCTCCTTACAAAATCTGAGTTAGGTTTTGCGTCCCTGTATATTAAAAATACGTAATAGGTTAAAACATAAAGACTGGTACATTACTTTCATAGAACGTTTTCTTTGGTGTGTTGTCAAAGATAGGTTTCGCTGGAAACAGCTAATGCTCAAAGAGAAACAAATCATGGAAATAAGAGAGCGTGTGCTTTGTATGAGTTGCCGCTCTAATTGATTTCATCTTTCGCCACAACGACGAGCATCTTCTGATCCTATCTGAAATTGGTTTGCTAAAATATATAAAAGGGTCTTACCGAATAGCTTTTTTGACAACACGAGTAAAGTCGCGCGTCCAGCATTGTTCTACACGCACACAGGATAGTCATTAAGAAGATTTGAACAAGCACGTTGAATCACGCCTGCATTTGTGTTGCTTGTTAACGACACCATGTTGAAAGCCAAGCTAACATTGATTTGCTGGAGACTTACATAAACGCCATTATTTTGAATCGTCATTTCCGTTAGAAAATAAACACTTCTATCGAATTTCGAAAAACGCCTGATTTTTGTGCTCTTAAGAAGTGATTGAAGAATTAAAATTATAAAATAAGCGATTAATTCGTTTAACAGTGTTGTCAAGATAAGATTTTGAACAGCCTGACCGTGCTCGATATATTAAATGTCGGCAATATGTCGTTATGTGTTCGTTTTTATATTAAAAACGACCAACATAAGATCAGTTTTGATTTATACTTCTTAATTTCCGTTTTTCAACAAATTAATACTGAGTAAAGCTATTGAAATCTCATGACTGGCTGAGCTATTGAACGCAATGACGCATTAACTACACCCTTCTCTATTCACACCACTTTAAATATCCTTGTGGTTCTACTATCGCGAGATTACCTTTTAACTGGGTGTGGTGGAACCCACAACGGCGTAAGAACATTGTAGATATGGTCAAAATATGTAAATTAACGCATTCAGTCAAAACAAATTGTCCAAAAATTCGATATTTTCGCAGCGCCATAACGACGCCCTCTTTCTTAAGGAAAACTGCTAGTCCTTTAATTTATGCAGTGGTTCCATGGGGAATCCCATTTTATTTCCTTTTTACGAAGAACCATACGAATTTCCTTGATTTCACCTTGATAAATGAAATCAAATCTTACAAGTCTTTGGATCAAATAAGATAATTTTATTTTTTGGGCAAATGGAATCAAATATAATAATCTCCCGGTGCTTCTACCGATGCATAATATTTTTCAATCAGCCGAGACAGTGATTTGGATCAAGATGGCTTATAATATATTCTCGTCTAAGCAGAACATTTTTAAATATGCATTTCTACAAATTAATTAACTTAATTTCACATACAAACGAAATTGACTGTTTGATTTGGATTTAACAAATTTTGAAACCTGCTTATTACTAAACGATTGATTTAATTCGATGCACTCAACGCCAAACAATCGGGTCAATCGTGGTTTAGGCGAGCAAATTGGCGAACGCTTAAATCTCTCTCATCTCCCATAGGCCGATCAAGGTCGCACGACGAACGCACATTGTGAACATTTCGACTTAGACAAGGTCGTTAGTTTCGTCAAGGCGTCCACTTCGAAGGCAGACGAACTTTTTCGTCTCTTCTGTGCATGAGGGAAGAACAACAAAAATGACTTGAAAAAGAATGGGGAGCTGTGTGCCGCTTTCACGCGTCTTATTAGCTACATCGAATTCGCCGATTTGTCCCAAAAGGCGGTCGATGAGTTCGACCGTGGCTTTTCAAATTTTCCACACAATGTTGATTGTTCGTTAGTCTTAAGCGGTTCTCTAAAGCGTTGTGTCTTTCGCATCTAGACGCGCAACATCTGTTTGCCTTTCAGAAAACACTTTGCCGCTCTTAAAGACAAATTTCGCAGTAAAAACCGCAAACGCCTCTTTGTCTACGGAAAGGCGAAACGTTGCGACGGCAAACCCGCGTTTTTAACGACTGTGCCGCAGTTCGAGCAAGACAGGCAAATGGATATTCGTTTCCCGTTTCTCTGGGGGCGTGTTGCTAATCTAAACGGTGAGTCGTCTCTCGCGACCATTTTGTTTTGTCTAGAAAGCAAAAAAAGGTAACATCACCGTGCTTTTGGTCTTTCAGGCAACGTCTACTGCATTGGTGGACATATTCCCGGCCAAGCGGATGCGTTGCCTACAGTCACAGTAATCGATGGCCGGACGGGACGCGTAACACAGGCGCCACCACTGGAAACCACTCGCTGTGAAGCAGCTGTTGCCGCGTCTGTAAACGAACTGTTTGTCTGTGGCGGCCGAGGAGTAAGCGGGGTTGGTTATCCGTCGAGCTGCAAGCGCTGGGTAGAGGGAAGGTGAGTTGTTTGTTGCCGTCTCGTTGTTGTTCGCTATTTCGTTCTCACCGTCTTCTTATTCATTTTTGCCCACAGTCAATCCTGGCAACCGCTGCTACCACTCAAAACACCACGCGACAGTGCAGCCGCGATTGTCTTGTCTGGAGAAGACGCACCACATCTTGTAATGGTGTGATTTATTCTATAAAATGTATTGTTCAAACACATTCATTTAAAATTCATTATTTTCTTGAAGAGCTTGAAAGCGTGTTGCTTGGATTTACGAATTTTTTCTAGCGTTTAAGGGAACAAAAGTTTGGGCAAATAATTGACTATAAGAGGATTTCTTAGTATTTCGGCTGCCACAAAGGTCTTTTTATGAAAAGGGGATTACGTCAATAAAATAGGAAAACGATTTTTAAAAGGACATGTGAACAAACAAATACGGCACTTAACCTACCTGCGAAAAGTATTTATAATGCGAAGCCGTAAACAATGCAGTTTTTGAATTCGTGAATTTTTTTATTTTGTAATTATTTAATAGTCCATAGCTGTTTTTGTCAAGTGTGCAAAATTGATTTTTCGGTATCGAATTTCTTGAATAAGCCATCCACTTCAACTGTATCCTCGAATTAGTCTCGTTGGTCGCCTTAAAGCTTGTTGGTCTGATTGGAATGCACATAGGCATTGTCGAGGCCCATAGGGAGTTTGATAAACTCGTAGAGTCCGCTAGGCCGTGTAAAAGCTGTTTTCGCACGGCCTTTAGGGTGTACTACAATCTGCCAGTAGCTGAAAGAGAGGTCGAGAGATGTACAGTTCTTCTGATGCGCAATGACCAGTAAACAAGTCATCCATACGAGGTAGGGGAAAACCGTCTTTGGTTGTGACGGCGTTAAGGCGCCTGTAGTCGATGCACAACCTGAAGGAGTTGTCCTTTTTCTTAACTAAGGTGACGGGGGCGGCCCACGGTGAGCTTGTGTGTCTGATAATGCCTTTCTGTAGCATTTTGTCGACTACTGTGTTGAGTTCGTCGCGGAAGTTGAAGAGTATTCTTCTCGATGAAGGTTTTGGGGAATTGAAAAACCGGTGTCTATCCGGTGTTGTACGACATTGGTCCGTCCAATGGCCTGGACTGCCCAAGTGAAAACGTTTGTGAACGGAACCAATGCCTTGTAAAGGGACTGGCGGTCGGTCTCTGGAACGTTCTTTGGTAGGATCTTCTTGATGAAAGAGGGTTCAGTGGGTGGGGGGTTGCTGATATCAACTCCACTGCGGTCGCGCGTCTCCGTTTCGTTGTTCAGGAGTAGATATTCGGGTCATTTAGAGAAATTAATGGCCCATACATTTTTCTTCAAGAAACACAGCCAAAGATTGCGTTGCACTTGATCTCAAGGGAGACAAAAAATCGGTGGTGGAATGCCCGGCCATTGAGAGTGACGGGAATCTTAGCAGAACCGGAAATCGTAAGGTGGGAGTTATTCGCAGCTACGACTTGTATTTGGGAAATTGGGAGAGGATAAGTAGTGAACCACGCAGGATTCGTTCATATATAATGGAGACGGCTGCATAAGCGTCTCCTAGGAAGCTAGACTTACCCAGCATTCTTCCTGTTATAGTGAACAGTTTAAGACCCGTTGAAAGTCGGGTTAGGACGGATATAGGTACGTTCGAGTATCCTGTGTTGTGGCAACACGCTCTGGCGTTTCTGCCGAATTGGGAGCAAAAGTGGCAGTCTGAGTTTCTGGAAGTGGGGCGTGCGTACCTCGTGGGAGGAGTTTCGAGTTTTGGAAACGTGAACGTCGGTTGTGGTGGAGTGGGGATCGCCGGGGTGGTCCTCGCAGTTGCGTTGTATTGACAATAAAGCTTCCAAATACTGCCAATATGATGCGAGGGGGGAGGGGTAAACGCCGTCTACTTAATTGGCGACGTCAGGGGCAAGGTGTGCGCGGAGGACCAGCATGCGATAGTTCGAGGTAGATACGGGCGTTTGGGATCCATTGGCCGAAATCGTCATTCAATTTCTGCTTCTGCTGGTCAAGATAAACTAAAATTCGAACCAATTAAAAAAAACAAATTGCGATATCTCGCTTTTATTGTATGTATTGCATCAGAAAGCTTCGAAATGAGCGAAGAGATAAACACTTGTATTAACACGAAAAATTCATTCATATTCCCCTAGAGTAAACTAGAATCGCTCAAATTATTAATGGCGATAAGGTCCATCGAAAAAAACAAGCTTCGGTACGGACATTAATCGTTCAGGGGCTTCTCTTATGACACCAAGTCTGTGTCGCGGCCTATCAAAAGATAGGCCCCAAAGGTCGGTGCTTTTTTTCAGAAACTTATTAATAATAACGGAGGTTTACTTAAACAAATCGAATCGCAAAACGTCAAACTGGAAACCCGGAGAGTCTGGTGGACGAGCCCATCGCGTTGTCTTCAGCAACGGTTGTGGCAAATGCTGATTTATGGTCAGTTTAAGCTACTGCTGGCAGGATTTGTTTTGCGCTTGTTGCAACGACTTGAAAAAGTATTACACGGAGGTCTAATTTATAAATTGTATCGAAGCATATTTATTACAATTTATATTATGGCTTTTCATAAATCCAAACAAAATCACTAACAGCCGCACAAAAACGTGATAACAGAAGTGTACTTTGAATAAAAAAAGAACGAGACAGATCTTAGGATGGCAAAATACTGCCCGAATGCCCGTCAATAAAATTGAAGTGCCGCTTGCTCTATTTCGTTGAAGCGTTGACGGACAGAGGTGATGATTGCAGCGTCAGCTGGCCGGCAGAAACACAACCTTCCGTTTTCTGCAACATCAGATAAAAATTCCTTAGGCGCTCGGTTGTTGCTGATTGGTTTGTGCTCAGCGCGTATCAGTGGTGTTAAAACTCTTTCTTGGGAATGGACGCCGGACTTTTTTATTTGTTCTAATGAAAACAGGAACCGAATGCATTACTTTAATTAATTTTACATGTGTACAGTATTTGGCCTCCTGGGACCTTTTCATCGATCTACTCGGAGTTCTGTTTTGGTTCTGTAGATTATTTGTCAATATTGCTTACCTATTCGATAGAGTTGACTAGTTGTTGAATGCTCCAATGTTAAAGCATGATAAGCAGTGCTAAAGCTTATTTTTTGGAGACGCTGAACCTTTATGAAGTCTGCAGAAATAAATAAGGTCGCTGGACAACGATATTGTTTTTTTTGTTTTTGTAATCTCGTTGATGCTCATTTTATGAGTTCGTTTTTATGGGGGTTGAACCTCTGATTCCAACTTCCATAAGTAGCTATAAGGAATAGCGCATCGTTTTTCCAATAATCATTTTGCAGGTTACACTTTTCAGTAACTCGTCGACATCTGGAAACACATATGAAGGACAAAGGAAACCCGTAGTTCATATGTCCTGATTGATTGTTTTATCTTAAAATCCGCTGACTATTCTGCGGTACCATTGCTTTTCTTTCAGCCTCCTTACCGTATGTCCCCAAGCTGTTTGCTGGCATCAATGCTCTTTTCCATCGCAATGGAAAGATGACGCAATCACGAAACTGGCAAATGGTTCAGCGCGACCTGTTACGTATTCATATGTCGCCAATTCGTCAATGTGATTGGAAGCGATTCAGAAACACTTCCTGTCGAAATCTGATGACACGCTAAAACCCGCAGATGACAGCCGATAATGATAAAGAGGACGTGGAATGATGATTGATACATTTTCAATCGAAATTCCTTTTTTTGAGTGATCATGTGGATTTCGTCTTCGGAAAATGTCGCTTCCTCTGTTTTGTATTTTTCTCTTATGATTTTCACTTTTTCTGATTATTACTGACGTTTTAACTCAACGTCGGGTTTTTTTTTAAATAATCTCGGTTTCTAGTGGCCTGTTTATGCTCTAAATTATAGAGATCATTATTCAACGCCACTACACTTGTCGTACACTTATCGATTGTTGTATATTACCTGACTTCTCCCATCCACTATATTCACTTCTATCCAAGTGTAAATCCCTTCGATCAATACGTAGGCTTTACGTTGCAATACCCACAATAACGGCGGCATATGGCAATTGGATCGTTCGTTAGCAAATGGAATGCCAGTATAATGGATGTCATGCGTGGGTCATAAATAAGCACATCATTTAAGGTAAGTATATGTTGCTTACTTTTTTTTAAGAGAGCCTTCCGACATAAAAAGAAGTTTCTTTTACTGTCCGGCTCATAGATTATAGGAATTATTGATTGAAAAAAACCGACTACCCAATCCACAGGCGGACGTCATTTTGCAATTCCTTCCATGAAAACATTTCAGCCACTTGTCGGGTGATAGCGCGAATGTCAGGGTTCGAAAGAACATGAACCATTTCGAAAACTTGGCGCCGCATATATTGCGGAACTAGCGGGCGACGGAGAGCTTTAGTGCTGTCGCGGAGCAGAAAACGCTTAGACCGCGGGAGACTTAGGTTTCGTTTAGATGGGCTGTTTCGTCGGCCTTAATTCGAATACCCTCGTGTTGCTGGGCGTCAGATATCCCCTCGTGGTCTATACCATTAGCGAGCTGCAGACTGTTTAACTAGATGCGGGAAAGGGCGTCGGCAACCTCATTATCTGCGCCGCGGATATTACGGAATTCCACGTACAACTGGGATGGAAAATGGTTATGTCGCGAAAAGAGTAGGAGGCCATGGCATAAATCAACGGCTTGTGGTCCGTGAAAATTAGAATGCGGCCACGTTCCGAACAATGGCGAAAATGCTTTACGCTTAGAAAAGCCGCCAATAATACACGACCGAAGGTGCTGTATCGGCGTTCCGTTTGTGATAAAGACTTCGAAAAAAACGCCAGTGGCTGTCGCCGATGCTCGTCCCTTTAGTGTAGTACAGCGCTGACTGCAGTGTTCGAAGCATCTACCATCAAAGATAGTTGGGCATGTGAACGCGGATGAACCAATAAGGTCGCGGCAGCGAGACTAGTTATCAGCTTCTGGAAGGCTGCACTCTGTTCTGATGACAGTTTAACCTGGTCGTGTTCGCGTGAGGTCAGAAAGGGTTAACGGCGAGGCATCTCGACAAAATCGGCGATACAATATGAATAAAGAAACCGTATCCCGAGTATTGTCGAAGCTGACGTTTTGTAATGGGCTCCGGGTAGTCAGCAACCGCTGTTACCTTCGCTTCTAGTGGTCAAACCCTCAGATTGTTTTCTAAGTGACCCAGGAAACTGCGGTTCGGCCAAAATGGCAACTCTCGGGGTTCACCACGAGATCGAGTTCATCAAAGCGCCAAATGACTACTTCCAAATGTCGCAGGTGCTTTTCGTCGTCTTTGCTGGGTATTAGAATGTCATGGATATAAGCACAACAGAAGTCGAAACCGCGAAGAATGTAGTCGATTAAGCGTTTTAAGGTTTGGGAAGCGTTTTTGAGCCAAAACGGAATCCGTAAGAATTCGAATGAACCAAAGGGAGTGGTGATTGCCGTTTTCGGGATTTCCTTAGGGGCGATCCGTATCTGGTGGTGCGCCCGGACCAGATCTATTGTAGAGAAAATCTTCTTTCCAAGTAAGGAACAAGACACAGTCGTAAATGTGCGGTAGACAATCGCGGTTAGGAACTATGACACCGTTAGGGCTAGATAATCACCACAAGGACACCAATCCCCGGGTGTGGTCTTCTTGACCATGTGGAGCGGATAACTACTTGATATCGGACGGGCGTGCGTCTCTTTACAGGGCTGGTGGTCTTTATATAGTCGACTATGTCGTGTGGTGGCTTCTGTCGTGTTCGGTTCAAGTTTTGAGATCGGGAAATTGATCGAGAAGGGCCTTGTTGGGAGCGAAGACATGAATGTTGGTGATGTGGAGGATCGAGGTCATTGCTGTGTATCCAGAAACTACCGCTGCCGTTGATTCCTAAACGAGATTTTTTGTCAGACGCTGACAGATAGGGCAAACGTAAAAAGATAGTTCGCACCTTAAATCGCATGATGGACATCAGCCACGATGAATGCGAAAGGGAAAATACGCCCCAGCTCGAGGTCGAGACGAAGCTCAAGGGTTGCCAAAGAAGCTCTTTTGGGAAAACACGTGGCGAATGATACATTTACTGACGTCTTGGTTAACAGATAAGGCGTCCAAGCGCTGGTCTTTTATCACCCAGTTTATCCCCATTAAAGAGAACGTTGTAGCGCCGTGTCTATGTCGTCGCAGACTGCCGAATAATAGATGTCTTTAGCACAGTGTACGGGATGTCTGCTGGTAATGCAACGATGATGTAACGTAAACGGGTAACTAGGTCTTCCGTCAGTGACGAAACTACGTAATGAAATTTGGTATTGGGAAAATTGGGATTCCACGACCGAAAGCCATGCCTCTATATCTGTCGAATTTTAATAGAGACGGCAAATACGTCAGGAGATTGCTCAATGGGGGCGCTCACTAGATGAAAACAATTAGGCTCGCCAATGTCGTAATTCGCAGTTCACTTTGCCGAATTGTTTTAAAACAACAGAGATTTAGAAGCAAAACTTTTAACCGATCTTAAAGGGGATATTATTTTGACAAAAAAAATTCTCTCACGAAAACATACGCCCCAATTACTAATATTTCGTAAATCAAGTTTTATGAGTGTGTCGTGATTCGCAGTTCGACGATAACTTAACCCACTTAACCTTTTTACGACATACGCGTCTAAAAAAGGTGATATATGAGAACGCAAACTAATGTAAAGTCAAGATTGTTTTCTTGATTCAATAATACAAAGCCGTGTCGTTAAGTCGGCGATGGTTCGTTCGTGGGTCTAATTCGGTTCGTGTTCGTTAAAAAAAACGTGGCGTTTGAGGTCACTACATGGCTTCCCCCTAAGACTCTTCGTCGTCAATCACGAAAGACAGTTTTCCCCTAGGCAAAGAAGGTCCTCTCGACCTCAATAAAGCCACTTCAATTATTTTTATAAAAAAAAAGATTTAAAAATGGTATTTCATATTAATACATTTCAGACTACTGCAACAATTACCTTCATAAGAAAAAAGCTGTCTTGACTATGAAGAAAGGGTAACGTTGCGTTTTAAACAAAATGTATTTTAAATTTCACAGTGTCGAGATAGGTAAAGTTCAAGACAAATATAAGAAAAATGTAGAAAAAATATAAAAGAGTAAAAGATTCGTGAGGTTGAGGACAAGAATAAGTTGAGAACCTAAAATATTAAATTTAAAATAAAAAGGAGAAGAAAAAAAAATAAAGTAAATCAAGCGAAGGGAAATTATTATTTTACAAAGAAGATCAATGTTGAGTAAAGAAGATTAGAGAAGTCGGAAAACATTAGCAGATTGACCTTGAGAACGAGAATGGGTAAAGGAAGGTGAGCATCGTTCAGAATAACAGAAAGAGAAGCAATGTTTTTTTTAGAATAAAATAAGGACAGAAGGTGACGTCGAAAAATAGGAGAAGCTAGAGGTAGAGAATACAGAGACAAAAAAATGAGGTTGACGAGAAAGAGGGCAAAGCTTAAATAATGGAGGAATTGAAGGACGAGTGATGGAGGGATAGAGGAGGTGAAGAATAAAGACGAAGAAGAAAAAGAAGGAGAAAAAGAAAAAGAAGAAAAAGAAAAAGAAGAAGAAATAAAGCAAGAATTGACGCTTAAAACAAAGAATCGGGAGATGGAAGATGACGTTTAGAAAACGGAGAAAAAGTGTAGGAGATAGAGAAATGCAACAAATTTACTAGAAATAGAGACTGATGAGAAAAAAGTAGAATAATTTCATTTCTTAATCATTAACAAAACATCCTGCTTCAGAAAGAGTTCAATCGTAAGGTCCACGAGATGCTACTCGCGAGGGTCATACAACCACGCGCGAGCCCTTGCGCGAGCCAAGTGCTCTTTCAGCGAAAGGGTGACGAAACCTTGCGCCTCTGCCTAGATTTTCGAACCGTGAAAGTCGCGACCCCGATCCCCAAGACAAGAAACATAATTGCGTGACTGGGAAGGTCCGCCATCTTCACGACGATGGACCAAGCGGGTACTGGCAGTAAGGTGTAAATCCCAGCCTGCGTGACCCCATTGGGGCTGTACGTGATGCCCTTCAGACTCACAAACACCCATGCCATATTCCAGGTTGCCATGGACTCGTTATTCAAAGAGCTAACTTTCGCGTCCTCTTACATAGACGACATAAAAGTCTTTTCAAGGACTCGTGAAAACGATGTACGACACCTCCGGAAAACCCACAAGATACTGCGAAAGCCGGATTCCGGAAAAAACCATCAAAATGCCAGTGGTTCTAAACCACCGTAAAATACGTAGGAAAATAGTTTTGAAGCCAATTTATCAACCATTTTTCAACGCAAATTTTCATATAGTTGAGAAAGGATGCGAAAGCGTGAGAAAGTGTTGAAAGCAGAAGGAGCAGTCTAAGAAAAACGCCTTGACGGCTTTCGCTATCAAGTGAAGAGTGGAGGGTGCGCGATTACGTAGCAACGGCGTCTAGCAAATTTAATTTATAAGCAAACTACAGAGGGTCATCGGTAGCTTAAAGCGTGTCATCTAATTCAGAGAGGAGGTGCTTCTCAATCACGTTTAACCACAGGGATCAGTTGGCGATAATTCTTTACTTCACAGGTCCGGCGGAACCAATGGCCGGTTTCGGCTTGGTGTTATATCGACATCTCTCTATTCTAAAGGAAAGAAAGCATTCTCTTAAACAATTAAGTAACGATCTCGGTAAAAAAAAAGAAATCTCGCGGTGACAGATTTTTAGAATCGCGGAGCAGGCCTGTCGAGACCAGCCGCTATGGAGCTCTCGAAACCAGCCAAATTCTAGGAGATAGAGGATACGTAAGCGGGCGGGAAAACGCTTCGATTAAAAGATCTGACGAGCGGAGCTAACATTTGATATTATCTATTTCTTTGTCGAAGTCGAAATCCTCGAAAACGTTTTCGATCGATTATTAACGATACAGTCGTCGTGTAACCAGAGAAGAATCAGACACAAATATGTGCTCAAAAGCATTCTCTTCGCCAGACCGTAAATTAAAAGAATAATCTATAATTGAAGAAGTTAAAGGTATTATAGAGTCATAAAACTTTGATATGAGTACGATGGCGGATATATAAGTTAAAGACTGTCACAGACTAACAGTTTTGAAAAAGACCTTTGATGGCACGTAACTCCAACACATTCAATAGCACTAGCAGTAAAGCAAAAAAACCTTTTTGTTCCATTTTTTCCAGCTGAGATTGATGAGACTTGCAATACCATTTTTTTTCATTTAACGCCGATATTTCTGTCTTGACGAAAGCACAGTTTCCACTGGATGACCAATTAAGTTTGCTGACTGTTATAAGTGCCCTCTTTAATTTTTTTTATTTACAACTTCCTAACTTTTTAGTTTAATGTTGGTAGGATCTTATTAATGGCATATCGAATGGCGTTAATGGTATTGACGTTTACGAAAGTTACAATTTTATCCATAGTGTCAGCATGCATAATCATGACGGAGACTCCTCCAGATATTTCGACGTTTTCTGGAGTATAATAATACGGTTGATCCGTTGAAATTCCAATTTTTCATCCGAAGGTTTGATAACCTTGGTTTTATTAAAGATGGCTCTGGTTTTTACAGAAACAAAAAAAATACTAAATTCTTTAATCAGTCTTGGTCCAATTAAAGTCAGTAAGGGTCTCTTATTTGAGACAAACAATACTACAGACGAGATCACGATAGGCTCGTCTCTCTACTCCCTGGCAGTCGCGATAATCGAATTCTCGAGACGCGATTTGCATTCAAGAGGATTCTTACGGCAGTAAGAATCGTCAGATAAACAGAAGTTTTCATATTTATACTCTAGAGGTATTTTATGTTATAAAGACCTTTTACGATCTTTACAATGGAAATCTTACTGTTGATTAAATAAAGTCATCGGCAACAAATTCATGTTGGTGGCCGGAACCTGAAGCCGATATCACTGTTTCTGATAACCTATGCTTACTTTAGCAAATCGGTTTTCTGGAAGTTATTTAGCCATAAAAGCATTGCGCTTGTTTTGGTTACGGATTTTGGTACACATTTAACAGCCAACTATTTGTTCAATTTGATCAAATGCCACGGAGGCCGGCATTTGCTCATAGTAACTCTGAAGGCGGCTATATCATCCATCGAACAAACTTTGGTTTTGATATCGGTAAATAATTCAATTAATAACTGGAAGCTTCTTCTGTGGAATAACAATCTATTACAACTCTGTAGCAATTAAGAGCTTCGACGCTGACTAACAGTAAATTGATTAAGCGAAAAAGTAAATTAGTCAGAAAACAATCTATTTTTTTTTTCAAAGGTTCAATGAAACCGTTTGATTTACGAAATAAAAAAATCTTCGCATAAAACCTTTCCTGCTCATTCAGAACGCAACATTTCGATACTTTGAAAAATCTACTTTATATGCTGAAATCATTTGGAGTTATTTAGGGGGTTCCCTGCTGATGTCAACGACGACGGCGCCTTCGATAATATCGAGAGCATCCAAATTACCGGCAACGCGGCGCCACTTGAATCTCGTAAAATCAACCTGCAAACAAGCGTAAACGGAACAATTAAAAGAGAATCTTTGTCAGTTTGTTGATAATCTTTTAGCAGAAACGCAGTCACTAACAACACCGAGGTCGCCATGGCAACGCTAACTTGTCAGTCTTCCAAAAAATGAAGAAAATGAAACATGAAATAATATTACCTCCTCGTTGACCGTTTGTCCGGTTGTGTCTGCGACGAATTCTTCAATTTGTGATTCGTCCTCGCCAATGTGTTCTTCAATGTGAAAAAAGAAGGAATTTTGTCTCAAAGATGATACAAATAATAAACATGTCCATTACCACATACCGAAAGCAAGCAGACGATTCTGGTAGACTGCGAGGCGAACTTGATAGGAAGTTTCACCGATCGGTTTGAGGTCAGTCCACTGGCCGGGGTCGCCGATTGCCCGCGGGGGCGTCAAAATCTCCACAGAGTCGCACAAGTAACCGGCCACAACGAGAATGCGCCCAGCGATGAGAGCGATTCCGTGGTTAAGGCGCTCGTGGTTCATCGGCGCCAATTCGATCCACCGCGGCGCATGTCCGTCTACACAGAGACTCAGCAGAGATACGTCCGACAGGACACTGCTGGCATCTCCTCCCCCAGTCAAGAGAAGATGCGATGCGTTGGGCAGAATGGCGTCGTCGCCAGACAAAATAATCGCAGCTGCTTGCATGCGTGCTCGTTTGAGTGGTGGAAGCAGTAACCAAAATGGACTGTAAGAAAAAAAAGAAGGTTACAGAGAACAACAATTCGGGCAAGAAAGGCTACAATAACGTAACGGCAACAAACAACTAACTATCCTTTAACCCAGTGCTCGCAGCTCGACAGATGGCCAACTCGTCTTCCCCCGTAGCCGCCACAGACGAACAGTTCGTTCACAGACGCGGTTACAGCTGCATAACAGCGAGGAGTCTGGAGGTGTAGCGCTTGCGTGACGCTTCCTGTCTTGCCATCGATCACCGTGACTGTTGGAAAGACATCATAATCGGTGCAGGATTCTCCACCAATGAAAAAGACGTTCCCTGAAAGACATCAAGCACGGCGATGTGACATGTTTTTGCTTGCGAGACAAAACGAAAATGTTGCTACGCATGACTAACCGTTGTGACTGGCAACCCCGCGCCAAAAGAGATGCGGGAAATGAACGTCTATTTGTCTTTCTTGCTCGAACTGCGGCAAAGTCGTAAGACACGTTTTCTTGTAACCGCCTTTCGGCTTGCCGAAGACAAAGAGGCGTTCGTTTGTGTTTTTTAATGCCAAAATGTGTGTACTGAAAAGCAAATAGGTTTTGCGCGCCCAGATGTTTAATAAGCAAAAACAATTGGATAGCTGAAGCCTTACCCGCAATCCACGTTGAATCTGAAATGCGAGAATCCACGCTCAAACTCGTCGACCGCGTTTGTAGACAAATCGTTTAACTCAATACAGCTAATAAGACGTTTGAAGGCGGAAAACAGTTCCTTATTCGTCTTGAAGTTTTTTTTATTGTTCTCCCCCCAGGCTAAAACGAGACGAAAGAGTTCGTCTGCCTTCGAACTGGACGCCTTGACGAAACTTACGACCTTGTCTAAGTCTCCATCGACCTACAAGAGATGAGAGAGATTTTTGCGTTCTCCCATTTGCTCGCCTCGACAAAGATTGACCAGGTTGTTGGGCGTTGAGTGGATAAATTGCGCGCCGCGTTTAATGCGCAACTTGAAAAATCATAGATCGCTCAAACATGTAGTTTCGAAATTTGCAGATGGCAAAGCCGGTTAATTAGATTGAAATCCAAATACGACCGTCAATTTCGTTTAATGTGGAATTTACTTGAATAATTATTAGAAATGCTCATTGTAAAACCTGTTCTGCTAAGATCAGAATCGATGTAGAGCATCCTTATACGAATAGGAATATGGGTTTAATTTTAAATTCAATAACATTTTAAAATAAAAAAAACTTTTTAAAAAGTACTTCAAATAGGATTCCCTATAAATAATTTTGAAACAACTGCAACAAATACCTTTAAAAAAATCTTGTTTATTCATGCGTAACATTTAAGGAAACTAACCTTAAAAAAGAGAACGTTGTGAATGCGCCACGAAGACATTAAATTTTCGGACAATTCTCTTTATTTAAACGCTTTAGTTTAATTATTGTTGATTATCTACAATGCACCGAAGCCGTTGTGGGTTCCCTCAAACTAAGTTTAAAGGTCAAAGCTTGATTGTGGCACCAGGACGAAATGATTGTGGGTTTGAATGAAGAAGGGCGTAGTTAATACATATTTCGTGTAATATCTGAGGCAGTCGCGAGATTGCACAGACATGCTCGTAAAAGTCTGCCAAGTGTCTTCTGAGAATAGTATTTTGGTGAATTCTTAAAAATGCATTAGTGATACATTTTTCCTGACAGCCGCTTTTGACACTCCGAAATTTATTTCACTCCATTAATTCACTTTAAGCGCAAAATCTGAATTTCGCAGCGTTACTTTTAACAGTCGGTTTTCATAGAGTGCTTATGTGAATGCTGTCTTTGGTAAATGCCGTATCCTCTGCTTCCTAGTTCGCAGGTTGAGGAGACTCGGCTTAAGCCCTAGCCATATAAAAACCGTAATCCATGCCTGTTTAATAACTCTTATTCTATATTATTCTCCGGTAAATTTCCCTGGCCTTTAAAGTTCTGACTTTTAAACCCTTCATAGACTGCTTTTAAATATTCTTTTTCTCTAGCGGTATGCCTTTTCTCTCGATTCAAGAAATCATCGTTCAACGTCACTTAAATAATTGTTTACTAATCGCTGCTCGGATTTAAAGTAACCCCTTCAATCCCCTCGATTCCAGCTTATCTAAATGTAAATCTCTTCGACCAATGCGTAAACTTTGCCGTTCAATACAAACAAAAACGGCGGCATATCGAAATTCGGTCAAACTTTATGTTTTCCGATTTTTAATTCACCGGAACAGGCGAAATAAAAGTGTAAAGACAATTTTCATTTAACATCTAAGGAGACTTGCAGGTTTTCTTTAAAAAAGACACCAAGAAAGGCGCTATAAAGATATCTACTTGTCGGACAATTCTCTTTGTTTAAATGCTTCAGTTAAAACAAATGTTAATTATTTACAATGCACTGAAGCCGCTGTGGGTTTCATCACACCAAGTGCTTAGGTCATAGCGAGATTTTGGCACAACGACGAAATTAAATCTGGGTGTGAATAGAGAAGGCGTTTTTTTCATACTAGGTGATAACACGATTGTAAGTCTCCGCAAAATGTATGTGCATAGAAAAGGCTGTAGTTTATTCGTCATTTCGTGCAATATCTCAGCCAGTCAGGAGATTGCACAGCAATGCTTTTTATTGGTAACGAAGGTTCATGTGATAGTATTGTATATAGGGTAGAATAAACCCTTAATGGAGAATAGACGAATAGTCTGTAATACCGGTGTAACTCTGAAAGCCAACCGAGACCCTTGACGAATAGAACACGTGCAGCAACGATTATTCGTATTCAAAAGTGTAACGTACAATATACGTTAATATAGTAAAACACAATTAATAGTTATAGTTAGCAATCACCACAGTTCACTAACTCGATTTGTTTTAAAACCACATAGATAAAGAAGTATATATCGAAACCCATCTTATGGTTTAATTTATTTTTATGAATCAAGTTTTATGAGTGTGTTAACAAATCTAAAGCCTATCATAGCAGGCGTATTTGTTCGATCTTCGATTATGTCACGCTAGGGTCATTGATTAGCATAGCAGTTCGTTTTAAAAGCAAACTGTGTGCTTTACGGAGAGCACGATTAAAGCTCAAACAAATCGATGTTTTCTTGGATTTTAAAATTATATCGTTTACCAGCATGATTCAACGTGCCTCTTTGAATCTAGATGATGAGTATCTTGTTTGCTTTGTTAAAAAAAGAAGTATTTTCTGTTGTGATCTTTTAATGTTTTTTTGCCTATTAATATCAAATGGGCCCCTTAGATTTTCGTCGTTCAAGAACAAACTCCCGCGGAACCAATCTATTTAAAACCAACCCAAGAAGGTTAAATCTCTGCATTGATTTGTCTTCATCTATAATAGTTTATGAAGGCAACATTTTTTGGGAATGCACAGAGACGCAATGTTCGCAAATCGAAAAGTCTTTTTAAAACAGACAAAAACTTTTTTAACATAAAAAAAATTGTCATTACTATGAATAAAGGTTGACTTCTTGACTTAAACAAAAAAATTTTGTACATTTCACTGTTTTCAGATGCTTTAAGTTTAAGACGAATATAAAAAAAGAAAAAAAGAGTCTTTAGATTAAGGACTCGAGTATTAAATCAAGGAGTAAAACGAAGATGATGAATCAGAAAAAGTTGAGAACCCTGAATATTTATTAGAAAATAAAGAGGAGAAAAAAAACAAAATATTTGCAGAGAAGTAGGAGTATTTTTATAAATAGATGTAAGTAAAGATGAAGTCTTAGTGAATCAGGCGAAGGAAGATTATTGTTTTAAAAGGAAGATAAGGCATAGAAGATTAGAGAAGTCGAGAACCATACGTATACTGAGTATAAAAACGAGAAGTAAAAGAAACCAATTAGGATAGAGGAACAAAAGGAGATACCAGAAGGACCAGATTGATGAAGGGAAAACGGGGGAAGACAATTAAGCAGGAGAAGACGAAAAGGAAAAAAATGACGCTTTTTAGACAAAAAATCAAGAGATTTAGAATGACGTCGAGAAAACTAAGAAGCTTGAGATATGAGAATACGAAAAAAAAACAAAGTGTAGGAGAAGGTGAAAATAAAACACACACGAGAAATGGTAGTACCAAACTGATTTAAAAAAAAGTAGAATAATTTAATTTTTTTATTATTAACAAAACTTTTCGTGATAATATTGAGATTGACTGCATCAATCGTTATGCAAATATTTTACTACGTTAAGGTAGTTAGAATTGGTATTTGATTTGATTGAAATCTCTAAAGTAAGTAGATTGTCAACAAAAACATACATGCGTTTCTGTTTATCAATTTGTAACAATTGCATGCCTACTGTTTTTGAGAGAAAAAAAGCATCGTGTATGTTTTACCAAAAGAAGAATATTCTATTACAGAACATCGCACAGAAAACCAACAACATTTCCTAAAGGGTATAACTTGTTTGGCGTCGCCTTTTAAATTCGATGGAGGCAATTACCATGTACGCAGCAAATTAGAAAATGTGTAGTTAGTAAGTTTAATGGAACAACCTGGAAGATTGTAATACAGAATTTCATAAAATAGAACACAATGTACAGGCGACGACATCGAAAGAAATGCAAAGCTGTTCGCCATCGTATCTATTTGATCAGACAGACAGTGTTCCTGACAAAGACATACAAACAATGTTGAGCTGTTTTTCGACAAGTTTGAAATTAAAGAAATCAACCGAAAACATTTTATTTAGAGATTATCAGCATCATTGGCTTCATCATAAAGGCTTCCAAAACAACCTGTTGGCGAGATCAGCACTCTGTCCGCAAATTAGACTTAAATATGAAAATGATTACGTGCATGCCTCTTAGGGTTTTTATTGTCGAGATCGAGATAAAGACTAATTTATGAAAGTTTTTTTTCTTAGGGAAAACCAATGTTTAGTTTTATAGTGACGATACAATTTCGGGAGATAAGAGATTATACCGTTCACTTATTCGCTCACCTCGATCTTCAGGTCGCAGTGGCGTCCGCTTCTTTTGACTGCATTGAGTTCACCGTAGGGGTTCAATGGGGTTTCAGTAGGGACAGTGTGTGCAGCACCCATGTAAATAAATTAAATCGCTGAATGTTAAGATTTTCAAAATTTAGCGTTATGGAGGTTTTAAGTCTTGCATGTGCAGTGTTTAGGTGCGCGCGTACGCGTCTCCGAAACCAATCAGCTACGCTAATGGCTGGTTTGTTCGCTTTTACTATTGCGAAGTTGAGTAAATCGGTTACCGCATGAGTCAGACCGAAACATACGCATTTTATTCGGTAATGCAGCAATGCTGAAAATTTATTATAGATCAAATAGTATGATGGAAGAATTCGTGAAATTATTTCGTAAATTTCATAAAGATTACATTGACACTGATTGTTTTCAATGAAATACGAACGCATTAAGCTTTAATAAAAGAACCAATTAAGATTCTTCTTAAGCAAGCCTACTTTTGAATCAATGTAACAAGCAGCAGACAATTTTAAATTTAATAAGCCAGACCATCTGGCGTGGTTTTTCTATTGACCTGAGTCTTGAGTCGTTGAGTGCGTTTAATTCGCAACTACCACAATCGGCGATCGGTATCGAAAAATTGATTTTTATCGACGGCTTTGCAACATACGAGTTTAAAAAACAGTAAAAGTAATAACAAAGAAAATTTTGACGAATAATTATATTCACTGGCTGTTTTCATAATGAATTAATTAATGGAAATGCAGCTTAAGACATCTTTAGTTTGTCAGATGAGTTCATATTACAACAAATGCATATAAAAATTATCATCGATGTTAAATTGATTGAATCGACGAATATAAAGCAATTTTAGTATGGAATAGTAAGGACTTCCAAAATAACTTTTATCGGAAAAAAAAGCACGTAATGCTTTAGTTTACATATTACACGTTATCTTCAATGTGTTTAAACTGTTATGGGTTCAATCACGCACAGTTTCAAGGTCAAAGCGTGATTGTGGCACCGTAACTAAATAAATGCGGGTGTGATTGCATATAAGTGTAGTTAATGCGCCAATGCGTTCATAAACGAATGCAGTCGAGAGATTGCACAGCTATGCAAGTAATAGTCTATGAAGGTCCATAAATTCTTTTTACAACAACAGAAATTGA
The DNA here is from genome assembly GCA_028672205.1 of Proteocephalus fallax. Taxonomy (NCBI): domain Eukaryota; kingdom Metazoa; phylum Platyhelminthes; class Cestoda; order Proteocephalidea; family Proteocephalidae; genus Proteocephalus; species Proteocephalus fallax. The sequence continues at coordinate 15,286 of JAPUBX010002132.1, read as the reverse complement.
GAAGCATAAATCGAAAGCGATCTTATGGTGGTGGTTATTAAAAAAAAGATAATACGTTTTATGCTTATATAACGAATTTATGATAGGAACACCTGGCAACGTTAGTAATACCTTCTCTCGCAATTCACAGATTAAAAGAAAAGCATTCTTAACGAAGAACATTATTCAAAGTGATGAATGTCATTAACAAGGAAGACGAATGACGGCGTCTTTAAACGTGCTTGTACAAATGTAATGAATTACTATTTTGCGTGTTTGTAGATGTTGTGGTTTTCAAACTTTAAAAGTGTTACTGTTCATTGTGATTACTCTGCTGAGTGCTAAGAGGATGATTATCTCCTGAAACAGGCAACAAGGGTAAACTGAGCAATAGAAACGCATATGGAACTAAACCTGCTTTTCCTTATTTGTCCCTATTTTCAGTTAAACTATAGAAGGTGAAGCAAAAGTAAAACATAATTTTAATATAGAATACTATTATACTGCATTGTTTAAGCTGAAGGTGATTGTCCTTGTTGCCTCAATAAAGCCGCTAAAATTATTAATTGATTAGCATTATTTTGATGCGTGGTTTTCCGGATGCTGTAGACCCTCGTTATCATTTTATTTTTAAGAATGGACCTTGCTATCTAAATGTTGCGCCATTTGAAGTGACCCTCTGTGTTGCCAAGGTCACACTTTCAACAGTTTAGCCAATTTAGTGGTTAAAATAAAGACGCACTTGCCAGGAATGCTGTTGTTGGTGTTGCCGCTGGAAACGCGCGCTTAAACAGCGGTTTGGAGCGTTGTTTTCTCCACTCGGTAGACGACGCGCAATGCATATATCAACAAAGACAGGCACGAACATAAAATGTTTTTTTTGTAGAAAAGAAACACTTTATTAGTGCATGCCATGGTCTTTAAATGGGATACTCACGAATTACGACCTTGTTGCTTGTCAAGAATTTAGGTTTCACCAGAAAACACATATATACCCAGAAGGACACGAATCTTTGAACGATTAAATAAAACAGTCCATTGTAGTTAAAGGCACTACACGACTTCCGATGCATATAAATAAAAGGAAGAGATGAAGTATGATTCAGAAGAAGCGATGGGCTGGCCAGCTGATCGTCAGCGAACTGCAGGTCGCCAATGGAAACGTTTGGAGTATCTTTTACGCTTTCGCGATCGTCCAGGGTTCGATGCATTACTAAGACCCCCACGTAGTTAAACAGAACCGGTGATCGAGTGAAGCCTTGTCTCTGGCGCTAAATCACACCTTCCCAAAGCCCACACAGTATAATCAGTTGGGTTAAAGAGGATGTTGACTTTTTTAAGTGCCTCCGGAAAAGAATGGCGGCATAAAATGTAGCCATGTAGTCTTTCAATGTGATTGTTTAGATGGAAAATGAATATGCGGTTGTTCTATAAAGTTCTGTGGAGTGGACGTGGTTCAAATAATTAACGAAATGCGATCGTTACCAATGCGCGCGATCGCAGCAATTCTCTTTAATTCATGTTTTATTTATTTATTATTTTTTTTAGTTTAAAAAAAACGAAGAACTTTAACACATTATATATATATACCAAGCTTTTAATCTTAAAATTCATCAGTTTTATTAACAGTTGGCCCATAATTTATTACTTTTTGTTTTAAAGATTTCAAAGCGTTCGCTGCTTTTCCCAGTTGGGTCACCTAGAAGTCCTGCGAAAATTTAGCTGGGATGGTAAGCGCTACCTCTTTGGGAAACCTTTCAATTTCTTTGCTACTACCGCAGGGGATCTCAAAGCCACTCTACGAAATTATAAAGGAACTTCTGTGAAATCGCTATTATTATAACTTACAAATACGTACGGGCCGTACTAGTTTACCCCAAAGTGTTAGCAATCGATGCGAAGAGTTTCATAATGCTCAAAAACTTACCGAAATTGATGTTTAACCCGGCGTGTAGACAAAAATAAAAGCACAATCGACTACTTGCCTGCCGGAAGAGTCTTTATATTGTTGGCTCACATATTGTTAATTTTAACCCAACCGAGATTTTCGAACAAAGTTCCTTTCAATATCTTCAATCGTTTTGGGAGTGCATTTTATGAAACTCATACCCGGATCATATCTATTTTGCGTAGGCGTGTGTGAGTCCTTAGCTAGACAAGTACTATCAATCTATATCAACAGGAGCCGATTCGATACTTGGGGATTGCAATATGATTGACATCGTGTTAAAAAACCGACAAACTTCTCTGAGATGTGGGTCACTATTGAGGTTAGCGGCAATTCAAAAATACATTGCGGCCGCGTCATCGAGGTTTCTCTTGAAGGAGAGGTATACAGAGTGATTTTTTCGAGTTAAGGCTGGTCGCACAGCATCAGCGAAACATCTTATTCAGTGTATGCGTCGAGGTCATCGATTGTGCAGTAGGTTGCTTTTATGGGTTTTCCGTAAACATTTTAGTATGCTTGAATCGCTGTCGGGGAATAGTGTAAAGCTTGCTGGACCTTCGGTAATGCACATTAACGGTCAACTGAATGTTTAGCGTGGTGTTCACACTGCGTTTATCATCAGGATTCCGTCTTTTGAGGCACACCCACACGGCTCGGACGCAAAAGACAAATAATTACAATTCCCTTGCAGATACGACAGCTCAGCGAACCTGAAGAACGTTCCAAGTTGAAACAATACATAAACATTAAATAACGCTACCTCCTTTTTTGCTTGTTGCTAGTCGTGATCCGATTCAGCAATTCCCAGGAATTTTTATTGCATTTAACATTGAATTATTTTGAAAAGTATAGCCTTCGTAAATAATAGTTAAGAATCCCCCGTCTTATCATTTGACGTCCATTAATTTCTTCCCAATTGCAAAGTTCGCGGCGCCCCAACATCCGCCACAGAAATGGAAGTGGCGGATGCATCATCAAACAGTTAAACAACACAGTGTCACCTTTTTGAATAAAGGATCATGCAGAACCTGGCAGACTCCAAATCGCGAGGCACACGTCGCTTGGCAAGGATGTTTTGATCACCCAACATGGTAGTCGAGTTTAACGAATCTAGCAAACATCATGAGGATGAAAACCGTACAACAATCGGGTGACATTTCAATTCTTAGTCCCTTATGTCTTCTGTAATACTCTAACAACACGCTTAAAGCTACCGATTACCCGTGTCAGCCGGACCCGTGAAGTACAGACCTATCGCCAACTCATCCGTGTGGTTAAAAGTTATTGAGAAGCACCTCCTCTCTCAATTAGATGACACGCTTAAAATGGCCGATGACCTTTCCAGTTTGCTTATAAATCAAATAGAAGCACTCTGGACGCCGTGGCTACGTTATTGCACACACTCCACTCTTCACTCAATGCCGGAGCGAAAGCCGTGAAGGGAGTTTTCTTGGACTTCTCCTCTGCTTTCAACACTATCTCACGGTCCCGCATCCTCTGTCAACTATGTGAAGATGGCTTGGAAGGATGGTTGATTAATTGGCTTCAATAATATTTTTCGAATCGACGTCAACATGTCAGAGTTCGAAATGAAGCCTCCAACTCCTTGCCAAATAACTGCGGTGTACTACAAGGCGCAGTGCTATATCCCTTCCTTTTCAACTATTACACGTCTAGCCTTCGGTCCCCTAACGACGTGAGACTAATATAATACGCGGATGACCTTACTTTATGTCATGCATGCAAGACAAATGGTGATTCTCAAACGCTCGGGCAGGCAGTCACTGTGGTACTCGAGTGGTCTTCGAAGAATCGTCTTCTGTTGACTGCATCAAAATGCATCTCTATAACATTCTCCATGACAGCCGCTGTTAGCCCTTTTGAAATTCCTTCACACCATCATTTCGCTTCGAGCTTAAAATCGAAATTCCTCGGCGTTATTTATAACAGTCGGAGGGTCTCCAAAGGCTCTTAAGGAACTAAAACATGTTGCTGAGAATAGCTGACAAAAGTTTTGGCTTTGGGAAGGTGTGAGACATAAAAAATGCGCCCAAAAATCCAAAAGCCGAAAGTAGGGAAAATCGTGCTCAATGGGTATTGCTAAGGGTTTCCCATTATAAGCTGTTCCGAATGCACCACGGATATCAGGATACGGGTTTAATCGCGTTGTCCTTAAATGCCATATCATCTTCTCGCAACCGCTGCTTTTGCCTCATCTGGAAGCTTTGTCGGTCAACCAAGACGTTAGTTATCCATTATAAAATAGTTATTTGACTTTAACCTGTCCCCAATCATTTGAGATTCCTAAAACACCTTTGCAGCCGTTTGTCGAGATAGGCAAGCCCGCGAACTCTGCTATTGCAGCTCACGCGTTCCATCAAACAGTTTCCGCTGTTGCTAGACTCCCAAGACACAAACCAACGACAAGGCGACACAGAAGGGAGCGAAATGGGTGCGAGGTCATTGCTCGCAGAAGACGGCCACAAGCGGTAGCAAGCAAGGCGGTATAATCGGCTTGTTTATTCGAACTTTCGCGAACAAACGAAAGCGTCAAACGATACCGATGTGCATGTGATTATCGACAACGACTCAAAACTCCCTCGCTCGACTCAATTTCGCTAAAGCACCACCGGTATTTATTTAATAGTTAACTAATCAATTTCGCCATATTGCTGACGCCAAACAGCACCAGAGTTTATTAATCGATAGTCACCAGTCCCAGCACTCGCATGCTTGTTCGCCAGTTAATGGAACGACGCGTTTTCGAAGTAATTCACGGTCTCTCGCACCCTTTTTTGATCGTGGGCATAAGAGAAAACATGTTGATTGTATGTAACTATTAAAAAATGAAAAAAACAGCATTCGATAACATCTCCAGGGGAAGATGGCATACCAACTGCCAACCATAGCATGTTTCATCCACATCTCGGCGTCCTTTGATCCGAGAAACAGGGTTTCTCTCTGAGCTAGTATGCCCGGAAAATTAGGCACCTTCTGAGTCATATAACTTCCCATCGACGATCTGGAGTTCGCTTACGAGAAGCTGACCAGCCCAAAATAATACAAAAGTTGTAACTAGCCAGTCATGTGAAGCGTGCCGGGAGAAAGTTTGTTATAAAGCGACATTCATTTCTTGACAACACTAAAGGAGCTCATATAACGTATGTAAATGTGATGATATTGAAACTTCCAGCCGCCTTTTACTTAATTCACGGTTTAATCGGTCTTCTAAGTTGCAGTTCGTAAATCTGAGTTCGTAGGATACTGAGACAAACGAGAAGCAATTAATGGTTCAAATGAAATCTGTATGCAACGCGTTTTATCGAAAAATCAAGATATTAAAATGCTCAAATTTGGTCGACGTCTGTAGCCCAACATCCTTCTATCGGCAACCTTCCCGCCGTGTTTCACTTAAGTTGAACCCCATAGGCTGGGAATACACGAAGTGTGTGTTTATTCAGTCGAAAGGTGTCAGAAAGTAACATTGCATTGTTCTATGTAGGTCATTGATTTATCAGAAAGAGGATAGTAAGTCAAAAAGATATTTTTTTGAGGAAGGCGTTTGCAAGATAGAACCCACCTTCCAGAGGCGACGGGTCATTCTGAAAAGTGAAAAACAACGTATGGATACACATTCTAGCGGTTTGACATGAAATACGACGGATGAGGGTTTAAAAGAGTATAGAACCCGCGAAACAATGAGTATCAACTTTATAAAAACCACCATGAGAAATAAACAAACCTCTGCCTGATTGTAGTGGCTGCTTAGTGGTTTTCTAAAACGAGAAACGCAATTCGTGAGCGCGCATTTAACCTCTAACGCAAATATTTTGTAGGAAGAGGCAAATAAGTTATTATGGCACAGTTTAAGTCAGCTAACTGACTAAACGTTTTGATAATTTAATCTACAAAACAAAATGGATTCTAACATTATTCACAATTTAATTTTCGATCATATGCAAAACATGCGTCCTTGCTTGTAGTCAAAACATTACGGCTAAAATTGTCGGACGAGTCTATATGTCAGGGCATCTCGGGACACGAAAAAAAACACAGTTCTATGAAGTCCACTGTTTAAATTTATCCATTCAACCCAAAAGCAAAACATTACGGCTAAAAGTGTCGACCGAGTCTTGATGTCAGGGCATCTCGGGAGACGAGAAAACACAGTTCCATGAAGTCCACTGTTTTAATTTATCCATTCAATCCAAAAGCAAAACATTACGGCTAAAAGTGTCGACCGAGTCTTTATGTCAGGGCATCTCGGGACACGAAAAACACAGTTCCATGAAGTCCACTGTTTTAATTTATCCATTCAACCCAAAAGCAAAACATTACGGCTAAAAGTGTCGACCGAGTCTTGATGTCATGGCATCTCGAGAGACGAGAAACACAGTTCCATGAAGTCCACTTTTTTAATTTATCCATTCAATCCAAAAGCAAAACATTGCGGCTAAAAGTGTCGGACGAGTCTTCATGTCAGGGCATCTCGGGACACGAAAAACACAGTTCCATGAAGTCCACTGTTTTAATTTATCCATTCAATCCAAAAGCAAAACATTACGGCTAAAAGTGTCGACCGAGTCTTTATGTCAGGGCATCTCGGGACACGAAAAACACAGTTCCATGAAGTCCACTGTTTTAATTTATCCATTCAATCCAAAAGCAAAACATTACGGCTAAAAGTGTCGGACGAGTCTTCATGTCAGGGCATCTCGGGACACGAAAAACACAGTTCCATGAAGTCCACTGTTTAAATTTATCCATTCAATCCAAAAGCAAAACATTACGGCTAAAAGTGTCGGACGAGTCTTTATGTCAGGGCATCTCGGGAGACGAAAAACACAGTTCCATGAAGTCCACTGTTTTAATTTATCCATTCAATCCAAAAGCAAAACATTACGGCTAAAAGTGTCGGACGAGTCTTCATGTCAGGGCATCTCGGGACACGAAAAACACAGTTCCATGAAGTCCACTGTTTTAATTTATCCATTCAACCCAAAAGCAAAACATTACGGCTAAAAGTGTCGGACGAGTCTTGATGTCAGGGCATCTCGGGACACGAAAAACACAGTTCCATGAAGTCCACTGTTTTAATTTATCCATTCAATCCAAAAGCAAAACATTACGGCTAAAAGTGTCGGACGAGTCTTCATGTCAGGGCATCTCGGGACACAAGAAACACAGTTCCATGAAGTCCACTGTTTTAATTTATCCATTCAATCCAAAAGCAAAACATTGCGGCTAAAAGTGTCGGACGAGTCTTCATGTCAGGGCATCTCGGGACACGAAAAACACAGTTCCATGAAGTCCACTGTTTTAATTTATCCATTCAATCCAAAAGCAAAACATTACGGCTAAAAGTGTCGGACGAGTCTTCATGTCAGGGCATCTCGGGACACGAAAAACACAGTTCCATGAAGTCCACTGTTTTAATTTATCCATTCAATCCAAAAGCAAAACATTGCGGCTAAAAGTGTCGGACGAGTCTTCATGTCAGGGCATCTTGGGACACGAAAAACACAGTTCCATGAAGTCCACTGTTTTAATTTATCCATTCAATCCAAAAGCAAAACATTACGGCTACATGTGTCGGACGAGTCTTTATGTCAGGGCATCTCGGGACACGAAAAACACAGTTCCATGAAGTCCACTGTTTTAATTTATCCATTCAATCCAAAAGCAAAACATTACGGCTAAAAGTGTCGGACGAGTCTTCATGTCAGGGCATCTCGGGACACGAAAAACACAGTTCCATGAAGTCCACTGTTTTAATTTATCCATTCAATCCAAAAGCAAAACATTACGGCTAAAAGTGTCGGACGAGTCTTCATGTCAGGGCATCTCGGGACACGAAAAACACAGTTCCATGAAGTCCACTGTTTTAATTTATCCATTCAATCCAAAAGCAAAACATTACGGCTAAAAGTGTCGGACGAGTCTTCATGTCAAGGCATCTCGGGACACGAAAAACACAGTTCCATGAAGTCCACTGTTTTAATTTATCCATTCAATCTAAAAGCAAAACATTACGGCTAAAAGTGTCGGACGAGTCTTTATGTCAGGGCATCTCGGGACACGAAAAACACAGTTCCATGAAGTCCACTGTTTTAATTTATCCATTCAATCCAAAAGCAAAACATTACGGCTAAAAGTGTCGGACGAGTCTTCATGTCAAGGCATCTCGGGACACGAAAAACACAGTTCCATGAAGTCCACTGTTTTAATTTATCCATTCAATCCAAAAGCAAAACATTACGGCTAAAAGTGTCGGACGAGTCTTTATGTCAGGGCATCTCGGGACACGAAAAACACAGTTCCATGAAGTCCACTGTTTTAATTTATCCATTGAATCCAAAAGCAAAACATTGCGGCTAAAAGTGTCGGACGAGTCTTCATGTCAGGGCATCTCGGGACACGAAAAACACAGTTCCATGAAGTCCACTGTTTTAATTTATCCATTGAATCCAAAAGCAAAACATTACGGCTAAAAGTGTCGGACGAGTCTTCATGTCAGGGCATCTCGGGACACGAAAAAACACAGTTCCATGAAGTCCACTGTTTTAAATTTTCTATTAAATCTCAAAGCATAACATTGCAGCTAAAAATGTCGGACGAGTCTTCATGTCAGTGGCATCTCGGGACGACGAAAAACACAGTTCCATGAAGTCCACTGTTTTAATTTATCCATTCAATCTAAAAGCAAAACATTACGGCTAAAAGTGTCGGACGAGTCTTCATGTCAGGGCATCTCGGGACACGAAAAACACAGTTCCATGAAGTCCACTGTTTTAATTTATCCATTCAACCCAAAAGCAAAACATTACGGCTAAAAGTGTCGGACGAGTCTTAATGTCAGGGCATCTCGGGACACGAAAACCACAGTTCCATGAAGTCTACTGTTTTAATTTATCCATTGAATCCAAAAGCAAAACATTACGGCTAAAAGTGTCGGACGAGTCTTCATGTCAGGGCATCTCGGGACACGAAAAACACAGTTCCATGAAGTCCACTGTTTTAATTTATCCATTCAATCCAAAAGCAAAACATTACGGCTAAAAGTGTCGGACGAGTCTTCATGTCAGGGCATCTCGGGACACGAAAAACACAGTTCCATGAAGTCCACTGTTTTAATTTATCCATTCAATCCAAAAGCAAAACATTACGGCTAAAAGTGTCGGACGAGTCTTCATGTCAGGGCATCTCGGGACACGAAAAACACAGTTCCATGAAGTCCACTGTTTTAATTTATCCATTCAATCCAAAAGCAAAACATTACGGCTAAAAGTGTCGGACGAGTCTTCATGTCAGGGCATCTCGGGACACGAAAAACACAGTTCCATGAAGTCCACTGTTTTAATTTATCCATTCAATCCAAAAGCAAAACATTACGGCTAAAAGTGTCGGACGAGTCTTCATGTCAGGGCATCTCGGGACACGAAAAACACAGTTCCATGAAGTCCACTGTTTTAATTTATCCATTCAATCCAAAAGCAAAACATTACGGCTAAAAGTGTCGGACGAGTCTTCATGTCAGGGCATCTCGGGACACGAAAAACACAGTTCCATGAAGTCCACTGTTTTAATTTATCCATTCAATCCAAAAGCAAAACATTACGGCTAAAAGTGTCGGACGAGTCTTCATGTCAGGGCATCTCGGGACACGAAAAACACAGTTCCATGAAGTCCACTGTTTTAATTTATCCATTGAATCCAAAAGCAAAACATTACGGCTAAAAGTGTCGACCGAGTCTTTATGTCAGGGCATCTCGGGACACGAAAACCACAGTTCCATGAAGTCCACTGTTTTAATTTATCCATTGAATCCAAAAGCAAAACATTACGGCTAAAAGTGTCGGACGAGTCTTCATGTCAAGGAATCTCGGGACACAATAAACACAGTTCCATGAAGTCCACTGTTTTAATTTATCCATTCAATCCAAAAGCAAAACATTACGGCTAAAAGTGTCGGACGAGTCTTTATGTCAGGGCATCTCGGGACACGAAAAACACAGTTCCATGAAGTCCACTGTTTTAATTTATCCATTGAATCCAAAAGCAAAACATTGCGGCTAAAAGTGTCGGACGAGTCTTTATGTCAGGGCATCTCGGGACACGAAAAACACAGTTCCATGAAGTCCACTGTTTTAATTTATCCATTCAATCCAAAAGCAAAACATTACGGCTAAAAGTGTCGGACGAGTCTTCATGTCAGGGCATCTCGGGACACGAAAAACACAGTTTTACGAAGTCTACTGTTTTAAATTTATCTATTAAATCCAAAAGCAAAACATTGCAGCTAAAAGTGTCGGACGAGTCTTCATGTCATGGCATCTCGGGACACGAAAAACACAGTTCCATGAAGTCCACTGTTTTAATTTATACCATTGAATCCAAAAGCAAAACATCACGGCTAAAAGTGTCGGACGAGTCTTGATGTCAGGGCATCTCGGGACACGGAAAACACAGTTCCATGAAGTCCACTGTTTTAATTTATCCATTTAACCCAAAAGCAAAGCATAACGGCTTAAAGTGTCGGACGAGTCTTAATGTCAAGGCATCTCGGTACACGAAAACCACTGTTCTATGAAGTCTACTGTTTTAATTTATCCATTGAATCCAAAAGCAAAACATTACGGCTAAAAGTGTCGACCGAGTCTTTATGTCAGGGCATCTCGGGACACGAAAAACACAGTTCCATGAAGTCCACTGTTTTAATTTATCCATTCAATCCAAAAGCAAAACATTACGGCTAAAAGTGTCGGACGAGTCTTCATGTCAGGGCATCTCGGGACACGAAAAACACAGTTCCATGAAGTCCACTGTTTTAATTTATCTATTAAATCCAAAAGCAAAACATTGCGGCTAAAAGTGTCGGACGAGTCTTCATGTCAGGGCATCTCGGGACACGAAAAACACAGTTCCATGAAGTCCACTGTTTTAATTTATCCATTCAATCCAAAAGCAAAACATTACGGCTAAAAGTGTCGGACGAGTCTTCATGTCAGGGCATCTCGGGACACGAAAAACACAGTTCCATGAAGTCCACTGTTTTAATTTATCCATTCAATCCAAAAGCAAAACATTACGGCTAAAAGTGTCGGACGAGTCTTCATGTCAAGGCATCTCGGGACACGAAAAACACAGTTCCATGAAGTCCACTGTTTTAATTTATCCATTCAATCCAAAAGCAAAACATTACGGCTAAAAGTGTCGGACGAGTCTTTATGTCAGGGCATCTCGGGACACGAAAAACACAGTTCCATGAAGTCCACTGTTTTAATTTATCCATTGAATCCAAAAGCAAAACATTACGGCTAAAAGTGTCGGACGAGTCTTCATGTCAGGGCATCTCGGGACACGAAAAACACAGTTCCATGAAGTCCACTGTTTTAATTTATCCATTCAATCCAAAAGCAAAACATTACGGCTAAAAGTGTCGGACGAGTCTTCATGTCAGGGCATCTCGGGACACGAAAAACACAGTTCCATGAAGTCTACTGTTTTAAATTTTCCATTAAATCTCAAAAGCAAAACATTGCAGCTAAAAGTGTCGGACGAGTCTTCATGTCAGTGCATCTCGGGACACGAAAAACACAGTTCCATGAAGTCCACTGTTTTAATTTATCCATTGAATCCAAAAGCAAAACATTACGGCTAAAAGTGTCGGACGAGTCTTCATGTCAGGGCATCTCGGGACACGAAAAACACAGTTCCATGAAGTCCACTGTTTTAATTTATCCATTCAATCCAAAAGCAAAACATTACGGCTAAAAGTGTCGGACGAGTCTTCATGTCAGGGCATCTCGGGACACGAAAAACACAGTTCCATGAAGTCCACTGTTTTAATTTATCCATTCAATCCAAAAGCAAAACATTACGGCTAAAAGTGTCGGACGAGTCTTCATGTCAGGGCATCTCGGGACACGAAAAACACAGTTCCATGAAGTCCACTGTTTTAATTTATCCATTCAATCCAAAAGCAAAACATTACAGCTAAAAGTGTCGGACGAGTCTTCATGTCAGGGCATCTCGGGACACGAAAAACACAGTTCCATGAAGTCCACTGTTTTAATTTATCAATTCAATCCAAAAGCAAAACATAACGGCTAAAAGTGTCGGACGAGTCTTCATGTCAGGGCATCTCGGGACACGAAAAACACAGTTTCGCGAAGTCTACTGTTTTAAATTTTCTATTAAATCTCAAAGCATAACATTGCAGCTAAAAATGTCGGACGAGTCTTCATGTCAGTGCATCTCGGGAGACGAAAAACATAGTTCCATGAAGTCTACTGTTTTAATTTTTAACATTGAATCTAAAAGCAAACATCACGGCTAAAAGTGTCGGACGAGTCTTCATGTTAAGGCTTCTCGGGATACGTAAAACACAGTTCCATGAAGTCCACTGTTTTAATTTATCCATTTAACCCAAAAGCAAAGCATAACGGCTTAAAGTGTCGGACGAGTCTTAATGTCAAGGCATCTCGGTACACGAAAACCACTGTTCTATGAAGTCTACTGTTTTAATTTATCCATTGAATCTAAAAGCAAAACATAACGACTAAAATTGTCGGCCGAGTCTTTATGTCAGGGCACCTGGGGACACGAAAAACACAGTTCCATGAAGTCCACTGTTTTAATTTATCCATTCAATCCAAAAGCAAAACATTACGGCTAAAAGTGTCGGACGAGTCTTCATGTCAGGGCATCTCGGGACACGAAAAACACAGTTCCATGAAGTCTACTGTTTTAATTTATCTATTAAATCCAAAAGCAAAACATTGCGGCTAAAAGTGTCGGACGAGTCTTCATGTCAGGGCATCTCGGGACACAAGAAACACAGTTCCATGAAGTCCACTGTTTTAATTTATCCATTCAATCCAAAAGCAAAACATTACGGCTTAAAGTGTCGGACGAGTCTTCATGTCAGGGCATCTCGGGACACGAAAACCACAGTTCCATTAAGTCCACATGTTTTAATTTATCCATTCAATCCAAAAGCAAAACATTAGTGCTAAAAGTGTCGGACGAGTCTTCATTTCAAGGAATCTCGGGACACAATAAACACAGTTCCATGAAGTCCACTGTTTTAATTTATCCATTCAATCCAAAAGCAAAACATTATAACTAAAAGTGTCGGAAGTAGTCTTTATGTCAAGGCATCTTGGGACACGAAAAACACAGTTCTATGAAGTCCACTGTTTTAATTTATCCATTGAATCAAAAAGCATAACATTGCGGCTAAAAGTGTCGGACGAGTCTTTATGTCAGGGCATCTCGGGACACGAAAAACACAGTTCCATGAAGTCCACTGTTTTAATTTATCCATTCAATCCAAAAGCAAAACATTACGGCTAAAAGTGTCGGACGAGTCTTCATGTCAGGGCATCTCGGGACACGAAAAACACAGTTTTATGAAGTTTACTGTTTTAAATTTTCTATTAAATCTCAAAGCATAACATTGCAGCTAAAAATGTCGGACGAGTCTTCATGTCAGTGCATCTCGGGAGACGAAAAACATAGTTCCATGAAGTCTACTGTTTTAATTTATCACATTGAATCTAAAAGCAAAACATTACGGCTAAAAGTGTCGGACGAGTCTTCATGTCAGGGCATCTCGGGACACGAAAAACACAGTTCCATGAAGTCCACTGTTTTAATTTATCCATTCAATCCAAAAGCAAAACATTACGGCTAAAAGTGTCGGACGAGTCTTCATGTCAGGGCATCTCGGGACACGAAAAACACAGTTCCATGAAGTCCACTGTTTTAATTTATCCATTCAATCCAAAAGCAAAACATTACGGCTAAAAGTGTCGGACGAGTCTTCATGTCAGGGCATCTCGGGACACGAAAAACACAGTTCCATGAAGTCCACTGTTTTAATTTATCCATTCAATCCAAAAGCAAAACATTACGGCTAAAAGTGTCGGACGAGTCTTTATGTCAGGGCATCTCGGGACACGAAAAACACAGTTCCATGAAGTCCACTGTTTTAATTTATCTATTCAATCCAAAAGCAAAACATTACGGCTAAAAGTGTCGGACGAGTCTTCATGTCAGGGCATCTCGGGACACGAAAAACACAGTTCCATGAAGTCCACTGTTTTAATTTATCCATTCAATCCAAAAGCAAAACATTACGGCTAAAAGTGTCGGACGAGTCTTCATGTCAGGGCATCTCGGGACACGAAAAACACAGTTCCATGAAGTCCACTGTTTTAATTTATCCATTCAATCCAAAAGCAAAACATTACGGCTAAAAGTGTCGGACGAGTCTTCATGTCAGGGCATCTCGGGACACGAAAAACACAGTTCCATGAAGTCCACTGTTTTAATTTATCCATTCAATCCAAAAGCAAAACATTACGGCTAAAAGTGTCGGACGAGTCTTCATGTCAAGGCATCTCGGGACACGAAAAACACAGTTCCATGAAGTCCACTGTTTTAATTTATCCATTGAATCAAAAAGCAAAACATTGCGGCTAAAAGTGTCGGACGAGTCTTTATGTCAGGGCATCTCGGGACACGAAAAACACAGTTCCATGAAGTCCACTGTTTTAATTTATCAATTGAATCCAAAAGCAAAACATAACGGCTAAAAGTGTCGGACGAGTCTTCATGTCAGGGCATCTCGGGACACGAAAAACACAGTTCTATGAAGTCTACTGTTTTAAATTTTCTATTAAATCTCAAAGCATAACATTGCAGCTAAAAATGTCGGACGAGTCTTCATGTCAGTGCATCTCGGGAGACGAAAAACATAGTTCCATGAAGTCTACTGTTTTAATTTTTAACATTGAATCTAAAAGCAAACATCACGGCTAAAAGTGTCGGACGAGTCTTCATGTCAAGGAATCTCGGGACACGGAAAACACAGTTCCATGAAGTCCACTGTTTTAATTTATCCATTCAATCCAAAAGCAAAACATTACGGCTAAAAGTGTCGGACGAGTCTTCATGTCAGGGCATCTCGGGACACGAAAAACACAGTTCCATGAAGTCCACTGTTTTAATTTATCCATTCAATCCAAAAGCAAAACATTACGGCTAAAAGTGTCGGACGAGTCTTCATGTCAGGGCATCTTGGGACACGAAAAACACAGTTCCATGAAGTCCACTGTTTTAATTTATCCATTCAATCCAAAAGCAAAACATTACGGCTAAAAGTGTCGGACGAGTCTTTATGTCAGGGCATCTCGGGACACGAAAAACACAGTTCCATGAAGTCCACTGTTTTAATTTATCCATTCAATCCAAAAGCAAAACATTACGGCTAAAAGTGTCGGACGAGTCTTCATGTCAGGGCATCTCGGGACACGAAAAACACAGTTCCATGAAGTCCACTGTTTTAATTTA